>CM039502.1:74862785-75165285 GCA_022432975.1 Begonia masoniana
GTGGTCGTAGATTTTGGACGCTTGCTCGTTGGACGAATACTTTGGACGATTACGCGTCGGAAGAGTACTTTGGACGATTATGCATCGGACGAGTACTTTGGACGATTACGCCTCAGACGAGTACTTTGGACGATTGCGTCAGACTAATAACTTTGGACGGATAAGCGTCTGTCTTTACTTTGTGGACGAATGACTTCGGACTAATAACACTTAACCAAAAACGTCAGAAACGTAATATCCTTTTTCAAAGGGCATTTCCAGATAAATGCAATAAACACAGTAATCCAATTATTCAGTTTATATATTTCATATTAATCACAATCATAAAAAACATAGTTAGACTTAAACACTATTTAAAGTCAACAATCTCCCCCTTTTTGATGATGACAAATATATAATTTGATTCAACATACTAATCTGCATTTCAGCTTAAACTTTCATACTCCCTCATACTCTATGCAATATTCCTTATCAATAAGTTTTAAGTATGTATTCAGTAAATTCTATATCTTTTAGTAAATTCTTAATTATGCATTCAGTAAATTCTACATCCTTATGTAAATTCTTAATTATGCATTCAGTAAATTCTATATCTTTTAGTAAATTATATATAGTCTTCTCCCCCTTTGACATTATCAAAAAATAAACACATAAAGGAAGAATGGTATTCAGCACATCACTTTCTAGACGACATGATAAAACATTCACAGTTTGGCAACATGGTAAGTGTTCACAGTGTTTAAAAATATCATTCACAGTGTAAAAAAAAATATCACTAGAGCTCAGAAGAGGAGAGATTCTCCCAGTGCATGATATCCCAGAGTTGATCAAGGAAATCATCCTTATTAGGAGGGGATTCCGCCTGATGAGAAATTTCCTCAACAGGAGAGGAAGGAGGAACACTGTCTGCATTAATTGCATCCCCTGCATCTTCCATTGGGGTATCCTCAATAGGTGGAGCAGGCACTGGCTCGACCTCTAAAAGAGCAACCTCTTGAGCAACATCAGTCCCAATATCCTGAGCAACAACAGCCACATCAGTGTTGAGAAGGACATCTAAATGCTCAGCACTTGAAGGAACAGTTGAAGTAGCTGGACGAGCTGCCTCAAGATTCTCGTCATTTTCATCCAAATTCTCAACCGCATGAGAGGGCTCACCAGCACTTCTAGTCATAAGGGTGCTAAGGTCTCCAATATGAGTGATAATCTTGTCAAAATCTCGCTGCAGTTGCGCTGCTAAATGACTTGAATGGAATCTAACGGAGGAGATGACATCATCAATAGCTTTACTTTGATTTGATTCTGTTAGATCAATACGATGGTGCAGATTTTGAATGACAGCGGCGAGATGTTCTAGTTGAGATATGATAAGAGTTTCAAACTGATCTTGACGGAAGAGATACATGGACTGAAAGGATTCAAGACCAGTGCCGAGGCTTTCGATGCTTGCCCGAAGCTCATTATATTGTTCTTCGGAAATATAATTTATTGCATTCACCTCTCTCCGAACAACAGAACCGAGCTCTGACATGGAAGTATCGCGTGGGAAGAGCTTATCCTTCCACCCTTTTGTGCTATTTGATATGGACTCTTTGTACCTTCCAAGTAAAATTTAATTTATTGATCAACAAATTCAGATTACCAAAACCTATCATAGCTGAAATTATACCTCATGGAAACAGAATTAAAATAGCTGAAATTATACCTCATGGAAACAGAATTAAATTTCGTTTTCAGAGACTCTGAAAATGACTGAAATTCTGATGGTCCTGCTCTCTCCAGATTAGTAGGAGGATGACTAGTTACTGGGCTCCTGCAAAAATCGCGAGATAAATGAACAGCACCATCAGATAAATCCACGAACAAATTCTTTTCCCAGAAAAAAAAGTTTAGTGTTAGAGGCATAAGAAATGCATTAGGACCTTGTAACAGAGGAAGTTCCATGATGATTCTCAGGCGTGACAGCGGACCCCAATGCTGAGGAAGAAATTGGATCGGTCTGCACACTTGGGTGAAGTGCAATATGAGCCGATGGTTCGGTCACAAGGGGTACTTCCAGACTCGAAGGTCCGGCTACAGTGATAACAGCTGGTTCATTATCCTCCCTGGAAGCACCGGGACACGCAGGTCTACTAGGATGAGTGAATACGAGAAAGTGTGGACGACCGTGAGAAGATGGTCGACCTCTCTGGCCTTCTCTCCTTCCAATGTGTGCTCTGCCCATTGCAGCCGCAGCTGCTAAGTGCTGGATGTTACGTTCTTCAATGTCAGCATCATTGACACCCACTGGTAACTGTTCAGCTCAAAACAACGTGCCAAAGTAATCAAATTGGGACGCAGTTCAACAGAGTTATATCATATAGATTTGGGAAACACTTATTAGTAACTTACGTGTCTTAATTCAAAGTTGCCGAGCGTGGGATGGTGAAATATAGCAGTATTTCGGGCTGGAGCCATTTGTAAGTTCCTCTCGCTTTCAACTGCCTGCAACAACTCTCGACTGTTGAAAGATATAATTAGATAAATATGGACACACCTAAATGAGAATAATTTGAGACCAAAAGCGAGAAGTGAACCTGGAAGGATCCTTTAGTGATATAGGCTGCCAACACATGGGACATTGAGAACTTCTCTGACACCTGCAAACCGGAGCTGTAAATTTAAGGTTTAATTGTTTCTTCCTTTCCCCGACCACAGTTCATCAAATATTTAACAACTGGCTTTTGATCCACAATAGATCAGACACTCCAGAATTTACAACTTCAAATAAGTCATTAGAAGTATAACCCTCCATCCAAAACAGGACAAAATGAACGGGCAAGGGACAGGAACAAATTCAACATTACATTGCCAAACTTCAAGGGTTAACCTTGCGGGTTTTACAGTTTTTCCCCAATATTCAGTACACCATTCTGAAGGAAATTTAATCTGTGTTATTCAATATGTTGTGCACCACATGCTTACATTCATTTTTAAAGTGAAGGAGTTCGAATAGGTCAACAAAGAAGAAGAGACTAATGGAGGAAGTTCAATAAATAGTCAACTAAACAGATATACGATTAGCAAGATGAAATGGAAATATAGAATAATACATCAACGCATTGGGAAGAACAAATAGAATGCTAGAACGAAGTATTTGAGCTCACTTTAACTAGACGGAAATTTTAAAACAAACCCAAGAACAAAATTCAAGCGGCGATTTCTACCATTCAAGGATGCACTGGAGATGAAATTCATGTTTGCAAGTAGTCACCTGCGAGAAATAAGATACAAGGCATGTCATTTCAATAAAAACATGAGAAGGTCCAAGAGGAAAGGAAAGAGCAAAGAAACTTAATTTCATATGTAATATTTAGTCTAAAGTTTAATTTATCTCTTCAACTTAATGGTAATTTACAAACCATCCGGACGGTGTCATGAAGTAATTTGCTATGACCTCCCCATTCTAACCAAAAAAATACCTCTCCCTCTCTCTCTCTCCTCTTCTTGTCTCTTTCTCTCGACACCCCCCCCCCCCCTCTCTCTCATCTAATTCATTATCTCGCCTCTAACATTCCCACAACCTACACCTGCACATAGAATATAACGCTAAGAGAATGTGATGCAGCGGAAAATAATAAGAAAGAAATATAGCCTAAGATGGAGAAGAAAGACAAGAGAGAGTATAGCCATGAAGAAATAGGAGAGGAAGCTAGAGAGAAAAGGGAATTGAAAAATAGCAACACATTGCAATTCAATTCATAATTATCAATTTCATCTCACAAAGTCACAATGCAACAGTTTAAATAGAAAAATTCAACACTAGAAGTTTGAAAGACAAAGACACTAATGAATCATTAAACACATAACAGAAAACCACACAATACTAAAAACTATAATAATAAATTACCATAATAAATAAAAAAATGTCCTCATCAATTCTCCCGGGGAACAAGAAACTCTCATTCAAGTTGAAAGACCCATAGCACAACAACTAATCAACCTCTCAACCATAAGTTAAGCGGTTGAACAACCTTCTGTCAACGTCCACAAACTTGTGTGACCGGAGGCCTGGATCAAAAATCTTTAGAATTGTCCCATAATTTAGTAAAGAAATATCCTGATGATTTTGGAATAGCTCCCATAGGTATGGATCCAAATGCTAAGTGTCTCTTTGCAAATCCACATACAATCATTGTTTGGTCGATCCATCCAACGGACAAGGAAGCATTGGACCCCACCTTCATTAGTAAATATCAAATGTTCATCTAAAATAGCCTCAATTTCATCCTCGCGTGTTGTGATATGACATGTTAGGAAAGCAGTATTAGTAAGAGCACAATCAATAGATGGATGAAGAAAATGATCAACATATGGTTTAAAATGGCATTTATAAGCTACCAGGTTGTCGACATTAAAATCATGAGCCATCATTGCTCTTAATCTCTTGTTTACAAAGTGATAGCAGATGACCGTAGACTTAGGTAAGATTTTTTTGCTCGATATTGTCTGAAATGCTTCTGAATTCTTAAATCTCTTGCTTCCCTTCGCATTTGCTCATATATTTTACGAGCTAATATACCTCTAGAAAATGATTGGAGTTGAATGGCGGCTTCACACAATGCAACAAATTTTTTGCGGGAAATATATGTACGAATTTGGCTTTGAATAATTATGGCCGTGTTTTCAAGTACTTCCCTTCTTTTCGCATCCAAATCAGCCATTTGACCAGCTCTTAAGAACACCATAGTTTCACAAGAGTCAACATGAGTTTTCTCTTCATCAACCTTAGTTTGATTGAACCTCTTAGATGTCTCGGAAAGCCTTTTAAGTTCTTGTTGAACCTCAAAATGCAATTTATCAATTTTATTTTCTTTTCCATAAGAGGACGCTTCAACAAATTCATTATGTACGTCTTTTGCAAAGGGTGGTGGCTCCCATGTATTTGGTGGCCTTGAAAATTGCCGAAAGCTATGCTCCTGTTCCCAATGTCTTGGGGCAAACTTCTTTTTTATTAGGTACTTCATTAACTCCCAAGTACGAATTTCGCCTTTGCCATCTAATTTTTTCTTTCTCGTAAGTTTGTCCCACCACAAATTAGCATACCCGTTGAAACTCCAAGAGGCTAGCAAAATTTTTCTTCTCTCTGAATAATCATGGCATTCAAACAATATCTCCATCCTTTCTAACAACTCAAAAACATCATAATAATCTGAAAAACCACTAAAAATAGGCATTGAATTATTATAAGGTCTTACATTATCAAAGTGATCAATTGAAGTTCTTTGCAACCTAGCCTCTCAATGCTGATTATTTTGAGAACCACTCATTGTCATTATATCGGCTCTTTTCGCGTTGGAAAACCAAAAATAGAACAAACCCAGGAAAGCTTCAAAATTTCGGAGATGAAAAGTAACAGCGATGAACAGTACCCGAGTGATGAACAGTACCCGCCGATGAACAGCGTCGCCGATGAACAATAATCTGAGCGATGAAAAGTAACTCAAGCGATGAACAGTATCCTCCGATGAACAGTGCCGAGCGATGCACAGTAACCCGAGCGATGAACAGTAACCAAACACGGAAAATTAAGGCATTAAACCAAGATTTTATTGTTTGAGAAAACAATAAAACCAGCTCTGATACCAATTTGATGCAGCGGAAAATAATAAGAAAGAAATATAGCTTAAGAGGGGGGAAGAAGAGAAGAAAGGGCAGAGAGAGTATAGCCAAGAAGAAATAGGACAGGAAGCTAGAGAAAAAAGAGGATTGAAAAATAACAACACATTGTAATTCAATTCATAATCATCAACTTCATCCTACAAAGTTACAATGCAACAGTTTAAATAGAAAAATTCAACACTAGAAGTTTGAAAGACAAAGACACTAATGAACCATTAAACACATAACAAAAAACCACACAATACTAAAAACTATAATAATAAATGATCATAATAAATAAAAAGATGTCCTCATCAGAATGAGATTTTTATCTTGGACTCTAATCTTCCTCTGCTTTATTTCTGAATGATTACTACAACAAGCTAAAAGGCATTCAGTTTGGAGCTTCAAGCTACAATACAAGGACTACATTTCCATATTCTTTTGATGCACCAATTTTAATGGCCGGGTCTGATTCTCGTAACTTGACCAACGTCACAATGTTAACAGATTTCTTAGCAGTAGGGTCTATGAGGGTTTAATTTGTTTAAGGGTGTCAGTTGTGAATTATCATAAAATTCATTAGGTAAAATTCAATTTTACCCAAACTTTTATTTATTTCATCAACAGATCGGAGAAGGGATGAGATCAGAATAAGTAATTAATTTACCGTTGAAGGATCACTTTCGCAAAAATCCTCAAGGCAGATGCTGCACGTATCATCGCAAGCTTCTTGAATTCCCCCCTCCACAAAGGCCGCAGCTGATGTCAAATGGCTTTCAGTCTTCGCGGCATCGTCCATCTCTACAAACTTCTGAAATTATAAAAACCACAATTTGAGAGAATTTCATAATGCAATGACACTCATAGCCAACATTATCATTTATTTTTTCAAATTAATAACAGAATCGCAGGAAAATGTGCTTGAAATCAATATAAACGAGCAAAGAGAACCACATATTGTAATATTTATAACTGAAATGATGGTGTAAACTGAGAAAAAGGTTTATTCAATCTACAAATGCGCTGAATTTCATCGAACTTTGAGTAGAATAAAACAAATTCCCAGCCATCTTTTTGATTCTCAGCATCAAGGCAGTTATCAACAGGGTTGAAGCTGCAAACTCTCCAACCAAAATCAGAAACAGAAGAACTTGCAAACTTCATAGTAGTAAGAGTGATAAACCATCATTAATTTCTTGTCTGAAATGATTTCAATACACAGAATGTCTCCAAGTTCCCGGCAATCCCTGTATGCAACTACTTCAGCTGCCATTTTGTGATTATCACTTTTCTTCAAAAAATGCTACACATGGCAAGAACGTAGATTCCCCTAATAATTTAAATTGATGATTGAATCACCCGTTTATAGAGCGAATAAAAAACTAACAGATTCATGTTTGGTTAAAAAAAAATCCAATTTCATGGAAATTGTCTCATGGATTAATTCTTTTCCTTTAATTATCTTAATCACGCCGATAAAGAAATATCCTCGGGTAAATATTCCCGAATTCATCGACTTCCAGAAAATGGGGGAAAAATGAGAAACTCAGCGGTTCCAATCGTAATCCAAAAGGAAAAACAAGACAGAAAGATCTCATCTCAACCGAATAAATAAAGAATAAATCAATAGAATCAGCATACATGGTATCAACAAGAGAGGAAATCATCAGAATTTTGGAAAATACAAAGACCGAAATCCCAAAAATAGATAAGGGGCGTACCTCCATCAAGAAAATGGAGATGATCGAGAAGATGGGTCAAGAATTGCAGCAGAAAGCAGCCATGAAAAGTATCAGATCGAGCTCAAAAACCCCCAACTAGAAAACCATGGCACCCAATAGAAAAGACCTAGTATTCCGGGAGGAAGACGAAGGAAGTGAGATAATTTAGTGGTGAGCATGGTCCGGTCCGGTTCGGTTCTGGGATTGTATCGGACCAGACCATGGAATTTGAGATTTTTATACCGAATCCCAGAAGCGGCCCGACAAGAGACCGGGCCGGACCGGACCGGACCAGACCAAAAGTTTCGGTTTGGTCCCGGTTTCTCCCACCATGATGCTGAATTTTTGTTTTTAATTAAAAAATAAAAAATTTCAGTATTGCATACGTATTTTAATTCATTTATTCTTTCGCGCTCCACGGGTAAAACTTATAATAACAAATAGAAATATAACCAAATCTACAAGTATATTATTCTTGATGCATTAGTGGACAAATCTACAAGTATATTATTTCAATATTGAATACTTAATTAGTTTTACCTCCAATATTTTGTTCCAAACCAGACAGGAAACATAGATCATACAGATCTTCTAGGTACATGCTCTACTAGCAGATTTAAGATGGTAAGATCACCTTTTACTTCCAGTCATATATGACATACACAAGCATTAGAAACATAAACAATAAAAATAAAAGGACACAACTTAGCTACAATATTATTGAAAGACAAAAACAGAAAAGAGAAACAGAAAATAAAGTAAATCAGAAAAATAGAAGGAAAAAACCAAAACAACAAAGAAAATCTCAAGAAAAGAAAACAGAACAGTAAACATCTTAAAATTTTTAAACAGAACAAGACGAGCTCACATGATAAACTAACCGGTTTAGAAACATAAACTAAAACATGATAAAATAAACAAAACAGAACACGAGCTAACTTAAAACAGAGACAAAAAATCACCTAAACTCAGGACAATCTAAACAACTAAAAACGACATTAAAACACCCTGTTAACTAAGCAGACACGTGACACTCAAACATGAACAATACTAACAGTTAAGAAAGAAAGAAAACAGAACATCCTAAGCAACTCAACAGAAACGTCAAAGGAAGAAATTAACACGATGATTTGCATGATAAATATCCTTAATAATCAAACGGAATTATTCATGATTCAAGCATGCAAAACAGTGTCATTTACGAAAAACAGAAAAGACATAACAGACACAAAGAGAAGAACAAAACAGAGAAAAACAACAGACTAAAAAAACAAACATCTTAGTTTTTCCTAAATAGAAAAAAAAAAATCACAATAACATGCAAACCATTGAGACACTAACTAAACAGAAACACAATGCCTAAACATGATACTACTATCGTTTAAAAAAGAAACAACAAAAAATCGAAACATCACAGAACAGAAACATAAAAATAAAAAGGAAACAACACACCAAAGCCAGGTTTGGTTCTGATATCAAAGACGCGCTTTGGACCCAGAATGAAGCGAAGGCGGATCCTGTAAGGCAAGCGAAAACAACAACAAGACACAGGAGAAGAAAAAAAACAGAGCAAACAGACGAAAATTACGTGCAACAAAATAATTTGATTTCTTGATAGAACGCAAGGTGTACTTGGGAAAAAAAAATTAAACTCACCTAAAAATTAAACTCGCGAGCTGAGCCCGAGCCCTAACGTCTGAGAGAGTGAGGCGTGAACGCCGAACGGTGAACTGCGGTCTGATTATAGAACCACCGAAGAAGGCATATTGATTGAAAATGCGGAATCAGATTGCAGAATCGAGATGACGAACAGGGGTGATCGTCCGGCAGACTGCTTGAGCGTGAATCGTGAATTCATGATGAACAGATGAAGAATAGGGGTGAGCGACTAGCGAGAGTGAGAGCGAGAGCGAGAGCGCCTGGTAGCCGCAGCCAGTGAGTTAAAAACGTAAGAAATAAGAATGTAAAATGAAGGGTTCGGTCCACGGTCCAATTTCGGTATTTTAGTACCCAGACCGAAGACTGGATCGAACCAGATGGGAATTCATCTGGGAGGACCGGTCCCGGACTGAGCAACCAGGAAGACCGACCGAAACTGGACCAAAACCATTGGTCCGGTCCGATTCTCGAGAGTCGGTCCGGTCCTGCTCACCCCTAAGATAATTATGGAGGAGAGGGAGGGAGGGAGGGAGGGATATGAATAAGACAGATGCACCTTGGCTTTAGTTACAAGACTAAGTTGTTTGATTTAGTAATGTCTTCTCAAAGAACTGTGTGTTGGAGAAAAAAGGTCATCCTCGACCTCAGAACTGTTAGAGTATTGTTATGATTAAAATACTGTTCATATTTAGTTGTTTTACTTGTGGCTTAATTGGTTGTACATTTCCTTTTTCCTAGGCTCATGATGAGCCCTGTAAGATATATGTGTAAACTCTCAATTGTACAGGTTACAGTGGTTTTATAGAAATCATCTTATACATTTTCTCAGAGCCATCTTCTTCGTCTGCTTCATCTTCTTCAACCTCTGCATCTCCTCTTCGTTTTCAACATCTCAACTTGGTATCAGAGCCCGAATGACTTTCCCCATCTCAACAGCCCTCTCCTCTCCTTCCCCTTCAACCCTCCTTCCCCAATCTTCCCTACCACCATTCCCAGCCGTCAGTCAAGTTTTAACCATTAAGCTGAACAATGATAATTACCTATTGTGGAAGGCTCAGCTACTAAATGTAGTCATCGCAAACGGCATCGATAACGTTCTCGATGGCACATATCCTCTCCCTCCCCCCCCCCCACAGTTTTTGGATAATCTCTCTGCTTAGCTAAATCCAGATTACAGCCTTTGGCAACGCTATAATCGGCTCCTAATGAGATGGGTTTTCTCTTCACTTTCAGAGGAGCTCCTTCCACAAATCATTCCCTTTTCCACTGACAGCGAGATGTGGACGTGTAACGACCCCGTTTCCCAGCAAGATATTGTCCGCTCTGGGGATTGGGCCGCAGCCCAATATCCTCCCCTCACGGCTTTGTTTGGCGAGAGCACTTCCCGGAAGGTCACCCAACCTGGAATTGCTCTCGCCGAAGCCCTCTTAACTTCGGAGTTCTTATGGGATCCATTGTCAATTGTGCTCCAAAACGCGTCTTGCTATCTTGGGAGGGATCTCTTACATATGTTTCATTTCCATGTACTTCCCCAAGCGATGTGGGATTGTGACAACCCCCTCTTTACGACCCGGGATTCGCCTATACTCGAGTCCGGGATTCGCCTACACTCGGCTTAGGTCCCGAGGTTTGCCCCGCAACCCGAGGTTTGCCCCGCAATCGTACACATACATTCACATTCGGGTCATCACAATCACCCCCCCTCGGGGGCCCAACGTCCTCGTTGGCCACATTTCCGGTTGGGTACTGGCTCTGATACCATTTGTAACGACCCCGTTTCCCAGCAAGATATTGTCCGCTCTGGGGATTGGGCCGCAGCCCAATATCCTCCCCTCACGGCTTTGTTTGGCGAGAGCACTTCCCGGAAGGTCACCCAACCTGGAATTGCTCTCGCCGAAGCCCTCTTAACTTCGGAGTTCTTATGGGATCCATTGTCAATTGTTCTCCAAAACGCGTCTTGCTATCTTGGGAGGGATCTCTTACATATGTTTCATTTCCATGTACTTCCCCAAGCGATGTGGGATTGTGACAACCCCCTCTTTACGACCCGGGATTCGCCTATACTCGAGTCCGGGATTCGCCTACACTCGGCTTAGGTCCCGAGGTTTGCCCCGCAACCCGAGGTTTGCCCCGCAATCGTACACATACATTCACATTCGGGTCATCACAATCACCCCCCCTCGGGGGCCCAACGTCCTCGTTGGCCACATTTCCGGTTGGGTACTGGCTCTGATACCATTTGTAACGACCCCGTTTCCCAGCAAGATATTGTCCGCTCTGGGGATTGGGCCGCAGCCCAATATCCTCCCCTCACGGCTTTGTTTGGCGAGAGCACTTCCCGGAAGGTCACCCAACCTGGAATTGCTCTCGCCGAAGCCCTCTTAACTTCGGAGTTCTTATGGGATCCATTGTCAATTGTGCTCCAAAACGCGTCTTGCTATCTTGGGAGGGATCTCTTACATATGTTTCATTTCCATGTACTTCCCCAAGCGATGTGGGATTGTGACAACCCCCTCTTTACGACCCGGGATTCGCCTATACTCGAGTCCGGGATTCGCCTACACTCGGCTTAGGTCCCGAGGTTTGCCCCGCAACCCGAGGTTTGCCCCGCAATCGTACACATACATTCACATTCGGGTCATCACAATCACCCCCCCTCGGGGGCCCAACGTCCTCGTTGGCCACATTTCCGGTTGGGTACTGGCTCTGATACCATTTGTAACGACCCCGTTTCCCAGCAAGATATTGTCCGCTCTGGGGATTGGGCCGCAGCCCAATATCCTCCCCTCACGGCTTTGTTTGGCGAGAGCACTTCCCGGAAGGTCACCCAACCTGGAATTGCTCTCGCCGAAGCCCTTTTAACTTCGGAGTTCTTATGGGATCCATTGTCAATTGTGCTCCAAAACGCGTCTTGCTATCTTGGGAGGGATCTCTTACATATGTTTCATTTCCATGTACTTCCCCAAGCGATGTGGGATTGTGACAACCCCCTCTTTACGACCCGGGATTCGCCTATACTCGAGTCCGGGATTCGCCTACACTCGGCTTAGGTCCCGAGGTTTGCCCCGCAACCCGAGGTTTGCCCCGCAATCGTACACATACATTCACATTCGGGTCATCACAATCATCCCCCCTCGGGGGCCCAACGTCCTCGTTGGCCACATTTCCGGTTGGGTACTGGCTCTGATACCATTTGTAACGACCCCGTTTCCCAGCAAGATATTGTCCGCTCTGGGGATTGGGCCGCAGCCCAATATCCTCCCCTCACGGCTTTGTTTGGCGAGAGCACTTCCCGGAAGGTCACCCAACCTGGAATTGCTCTCGCCGAAGCCCTCTTAACTTCGGAGTTCTTATGGGATCCATTGTCAATTGTGCTCCAAAACGCGTCTTGCTATCTTGGGAGGGATCTCTTACATATGTTTCATTTCCATGTACTTCCCCAAGCGATGTGGGATTGTGACAACCCCCTCTTTACGACCCGGGATTCGCCTATACTCGAGTCCGGGATTCGCCTACACTCGGCTTAGGTCCCGAGGTTTGCCCCGCAACCCGAGGTTTGCCCCGCAATCGTACACATACATTCACATTCGGGTCATCACAATCACCCCACCTCGGGGGCCCAACGTCCTCGTTGGCCACATTTCCGGTTGGGTACTGGCTCTGATACCATTGTAACGACCCCGTTTCCCAGCAAGATATTGTCCGCTCTGGGGATTGGGCCGCAGCCCAATATCCTCCCCTCACGGCTTTGTTTGGCGAGAGCACTTCCCAGAAGGTCACCCAACCTGGAATTGCTCTCGCCGAAGCCCTCTTAACTTCGGAGTTCTTATGGGATCCATTGTCAATTGTGCTCCAAAACGCGTCTTGCTATCTTGGGAGGGATCTCTTACATATGTTTCATTTCCATGTACTTCCCCAAGCGATGTGGGATTGTGACAACCCCCTCTTTACGACCCGGGATTCGCCTATACTCGAGTCCGGGATTCGCCTACACTCGGCTTAGGTCCCGAGGTTTGCCCCGCAACCCGAGGTTTGCGTATCTTGCTGGGAAACGGGTTCGTTACAAATGGTATCAGAGCCAGTACCCAACCGGAAATGTGGCCAACGAGGACGTTGGGCCCCCGAGGGGGGGTGATTGTGATGACCCGAATGTGAATGTATGTGTACGATTGCGGGGCAAACCTCGGGTTGCGGGGCAAAGCTCGGGACCTAAGCCGAGTGTAGGCGAATCCCGGACTCGAGTATAGGCGAATCCCGGGTCGTAAAGAGGGGGTTGTCACAATCCCACATCGCTTGGGGAAGTACATGGAAATGAAACATATGTAAGAGATCCCTCCCAAGATAGCAAGACGCGTTTTGGAGCACAATTGACAATGGATCCCATAAGAACTCCGAAGTTAAGAGGGCTTCGGCGAGAGCAATTCCAGGTTGGGTGACCTTCCGGGAAGTGCTCTCGCCAAACAAAGCCGTGAGGGGAGGATATTGGGCTGCGGCCCAATCCCCAGAGCGGACAATATCTTGCTGGGAAACGGGGTCGTTACAAATGGTATCAGAGCCAGTACCCAACCGGAAATGTGGCCAACGAGGACGTTGGGCCCCCGAGGGGGGGTGATTGTGATGACCCGAATGTGAATGTATGTGTACGATTGCGGGGCAAACCTCGGGTTGCGGGGCAAACCTCGGGACCTAAGCCGAGTGTAGGCGAATCCCGGACTCGAGTATAGGCGAATCCCGGGTCGTAAAGAGGGGGTTGTCACAATCCCACATCGCTTGGGGAAGTACATGGAAATGAAACATATGTAAGAGATCCCTCCCAAGATAGCAAGACGCGTTTTGGAGCACAATTGACAATGGATCCCATAAGAACTCCGAAGTTAAGAGGGCTTCGGCGAGAGCAATTCCAGGTTGGGTGACCTTCCGGGAAGTGCTCTCGCCAAACAAAGCCGTGAGGGGAGGATATTGGGCTGCGGCCCAATCCCCAGAGCGGACAATATCTTGCTGGGAAACGGGGTCGTTACAATGGTATCAGAGCCAGTACCCAACCGGAAATGTGGCCAACGAGGACGTTGGGCCCCCGAGGTGGGGTGATTGTGATGACCCGAATGTGAATGTATGTGTACGATTGCGGGGCAAACCTCGGGTTGCGGGGCAAACCTCGGGACCTAAGCCGAGTGTAGGCGAATCCCGGACTCGAGTATAGGCGAATCCCGGGTCGTAAAGAGGGGGTTGTCACAATCCCACATCGCTTGGGGAAGTACATGGAAATGAAACATATGTAAGAGATCCCTCCCAAGATAGCAAGACGCGTTTTGGAGCACAATTGACAATGGATCCCATAAGAACTCCGAAGTTAAGAGGGCTTCGGCGAGAGCAATTCCAGGTTGGGTGACCTTCCGGGAAGTGCTCTCGCCAAACAAAGCCGTGAGGGGAGGATATTGGGCTGCGGCCCAATCCCCAGAGCGGACAATATCTTGCTGGGAAACGGGGTCGTTACAATGGTATCAGAGCCAGTACCCAACCGGAAATGTGGCCAACGAGGACGTTGGGCCCCCGAGGTGGGGTGATTGTGATGACCCGAATGTGAATGTATGTGTACGATTGCGGGGCAAACCTCGGGTTGCGGGGCAAACCTCGGGACCTAAGCCGAGTGTAGGCGAATCCCGGACTCGAGTATAGGCGAATCCCGGGTCGTAAAGAGGGGGTTGTCACAATCCCACATCGCTTGGGGAAGTACATGGAAATGAAACATATGTAAGAGATCCCTCCCAAGATAGCAAGACGCGTTTTGGAGCACAATTGACAATGGATCCCATAAGAACTCCGAAGTTAAGAGGGCTTCGGCGAGAGCAATTCCAGGTTGGGTGACCTTCCGGGAAGTGCTCTCGCCAAACAAAGCCGTGAGGGGAGGATATTGGGCTGCGGCCCAATCCCCAGAGCGGACAATATCTTGCTGGGAAACGGGGTCGTTACAATGGTATCAGAGCCAGTACCCAACCGGAAATGTGGCCAACGAGGACGTTGGGCCCCCGAGGTGGGGTGATTGTGATGACCCGAATGTGAATGTATGTGTACGATTGCGGGGCAAACCTCGGGTTGCGGGGCAAACCTCGGGACCTAAGCCGAGTGTAGGCGAATCCCGGACTCGAGTATAGGCGAATCCCGGGTCGTAAAGAGGGGGTTGTCACAATCCCACATCGTTTGGGGAAGTACATGGAAATGAAACATATGTAAGAGATCCCTCCCAAGATAGCAAGACGCGTTTTGGAGCACAATTGACAATGGATCCCATAAGAACTCCGAAGTTAAGAGGGCTTCGGCGAGAGCAATTCCAGGTTGGGTGACCTTCCGGGAAGTGCTCTCGCCAAACAAAGCCGTGAGGGGAGGATATTGGGCTGCGGCCCAATCCCCAGAGCGGACAATGTCTTGCTGGGAAACGGGGTCGTTACAGGACGGCCCTTGCTTGTCGTTTTGCCTCAGCCTCTCTTGCCCGAATCTCCGATCTCCGAGGTCATCTACATTCTCTGTCGAAAAATGGTCTCTCTGTCTCTCAGTATATACAAAAGCTCACCTCTCTCTGCAACACCCTAGCTGCGCTTGGAGAACCTATCTCATACAAGGATCAAGTGCTGTATTTTTTAGGGGGACTCGACAGTGACTACAATCGCTTTGTTACAGCGATGGCCACTCGTTCCGATTAACCGTTTTTGGAAGATATCTACAGTTTTCTTCACAGCTACGACATCCGCCTAGAGAAACAGAACTCCGAGGTTTCCCTTCAGATGCCCGGTGTCAAGGTCCGGGCTTGTCCAAGGCATGTTGCCCATGGCCGCCCTTGTTGTTAGCCTAGTTTATTTCCTTTTTAGTATTTCCATTGTACTCTTTTTCTTTCTATTTTTAGCAAGTGACTCCTTGCCCACATAGCATGTCTACTCCTGCTATGGTGGAGATGGTCCGGATTGCTCTTTAGGGGGAGAGGCATGACTGCACGTAGAACCCCCTACCAACTGATGTAATTTGCTGCCAATCAATGAACAAGCTTTTTACATACGCTCTCTTTATGCACACTATGCTCAATGATGCTCGTTTCAATTAATCTCGCTCGCTCGTTGCTTACTCGTTAGACACAAGCGCTCTAACGAAGTGGGCACTCGGTGCCGTTGGCACGCTCGTTGGCTGACCCAGTACAAGTGCAATATTGGGTGCCGCACGGTCTCGTTAAGCTCCTCGAAAGTAGGACCGTGACAGTTGGTATCAGAGCCTAGGTTGGCTCAAGATTGTAAGAAATCATGCCGAAGAAAAGTTCGATGGAAAGGCCGAGTGGCCCATCGGATCAACTCGAACGCCTTGTCGAGTTGGAGGAAGAACTACGGTATCTACAAGACGTACCGGATAACATTCGATTCATAGAAGAACGAATGAAGGAAATGTTTGATTTCCCTATTGAAGTAGCAGCTATTCACAACAGAATAGACGCCTTACCGATTCTAGAGCTGATGAATCAGGTGGAGGCCCTTGAATCCCAACAAGAAAAGGGAAAAGGAGTTTACACGGGGGAAAGTTCCACAAGTGCGATAATCGGGGTCCTGGAGCGTGTCGATGAGATCGAGCTCGCTCATACCCGATTGTCAGAAACTGTGTCCCAAGTAACCGAGGACTTCAGGACAATGTTTGATTCTCTTAGGGCTGAGATTGCCGAGATCAACATTAAATTGAACCTTACTATGAGAGCCATGGGGAGTCAAACCCAGGCTACCACTACTGCTGCTGAATTCAGTCGAGTGAAAATCCCAGAGCCAAAGCCCTTTGGGGGAGCCCGGGATGCAAAAGAAATAGAGAATTTCATCTTCGACATGGAACAGTACTTCAAGGCCACTAAAACAGATGATGATTCGAAAGTGACCTTGGCCACAATGCATCTTACTGATGATGCAAAACTTTGGTGGAGATCAAAATACCATGATATCAGTATGGGCGAATGTGTGATTGATACCTGGGAAGAACTAAAACAACAGCTGAAAGACCAATTCTTTCCAGAGAACGTTGAGTTTAACGCTCGTAGACTACTTCGAGAGCTGAAGCAGACTACAAGCATTCGAGAATATGTCAAGCAGTTTTCAGGACTCATGCTGAATATTAGAGATATGTCGGAAAAGGATAAGATCTTCGCTTTCATTGAAGGTCTCCAACCGTGGGCCAGAACCAAACTATACGAACAAAGGGTGCAAAATCTTTCAAGTGCTCTTGCAGCGGCAGAGCGATTGTTTGATTATAACACCGAGAGCCCTGGGCCAGAGAAGAACACTCCCAGTTACTCAAACGCCAACAAGTTTCAGAAACCAAACACAGGAACTGATGAAAGGAAACCGTTTGTCCAAAGAGAAGGTTATGAAGCACCAAGAAATGCTAACAACCAACGACAAACGAATAGGCCTATATCATGTTTTCTGTGCAAGGGACCCCATCGAGTAGCCGAGTGTCCGCATAGATCAGCCTTAACTGCTCTGCAAGATGCAATTCGGGATGATGACTCAACTAAAGAAGCTGTTGAAGAAGAATCTACCGAGATTGCTGCAGTTGGGACTATGACTTTCTTGTCAGCTATACAACAATAGATGGAAAAGCTGAGGAAGATCCCAGATAAAGGTCTCATGTATGTTGAGTCATTCATCAATAACAGACCTGCTAAAAGTACGATGATTGACTCGGGAGCTACTCATAACTTCATTACAAGGAAAGAAGCTCTCCGTCTGGGTTTGAAGCTAGAAAAGAATGATGGTAGGATGAAAACAGTGAATGCGAAAGTGGTGCCAGTGCTCGGGATTGTAAGGAGAGTCAAGTTGAAGCTTGGCTCATGGACGGGACTCATTGACTTTGTCGTAGCACAGATGGACGACTTCGATATTATTTTGGGGATGGAGTTCTTGATAAAACATAAAGCCATCCCAATACCCTCAACGAAATGTTTAGTAATCACGAGTAACAACTCAACTGTTGTTCCGGCGAGTCTTAAACCACCAAGGGCTATCAACATGAAGATGATTTCTGCTATGCAGTTCCAGAAAAGATTGAAGCACAATACAGAGACAGCTCGCGCTTATTTGGAGCGAACTTCTAAGCACATGAAGAGATGGGTAGCTAAGAAACCACAACCAATGGAGTTTAAGGCCGGCGACTTAGTACTGGTTAAGTTGTTACCCGAACAATTTTGCATGAGGAATAAGAAAGACAAGCGGCTCTTCAGAAAGTATGGAGGTCCTGTTGAAGTCATCGAGAAGGTCGGGAGAACGTCCTACCGAGTTAATCTACCAGCATGGCTTAGAGTTCACCCTGTCATCCATGTCAACAACTTAAAGCCCTATCATCCAACCGACGAGAACCAAGGAAGAAATGACATCTCTAGACCAAGTATCTCTATCAGCAACCACAAGAAGAAAGAAGTTGAAGAAGTCTTCGCAGATCGAAGCATCAGAATAGGCCGACAAAAGTGTCAGGAATGTCTCATCAAGTGGAAAGATCCTGGAGACGACAAAGTATCAAGGAGAAAGAAGAAAGACTTGAAGACCTCATCAAAAGAAGATCGAGGAACTCAAACAGAAGCAGAGTTGACGTCAGGTCGACGAAAGTACCAGGAATATCTCATCAGGTGGAAAGCACTAAGAGACGATGATGTATCTTGGAAGAAAGATAGAAGACTTGGAGAACTCATCAAAGATGATCGAAGAATTCAAGTAGAAGCAGAGTTGACGAGGACGTCAACAACTCAAATAGGGGAGAATGTCAAGGTCCGGGCTTGTCCAAGGCATGTTGCCCATGGCCGCCCTTGCTGTTAGCCTAGTTTATTTCCTTTTTTAGTATTTCCATTGTACTCTTTTTCTTTCTATTTTTAGCAAGTGACTCCTCGCCCACATAGAATGTCTACTCCTGCTATGGTGGAGATGGTCCGGATTGCTCTTTAGGGGGAGAGGCATGACTGCACGTAGACCCCCTACCAACTGATGTAATTTGCTGCCAATCAATGAACAAGCTTTTGACATACGCTCTCTTTATGCACACTATGCTCAATGATGCTCGTTTCGATTAATCTCACTCGCTCGTTGCTTACTCGTTAGACACAAGCGCTCTAACGAAGTGGGCACTCGGTGCCGTTGGCACGCTCGTTGGCTGACCCAGTACAAGTGCAATATTGGGTGCCGCACGGTCTCGTTAAGCCCCTCGAAAGTAGGACCGTGACACCCGGCGCTCAAGTGAACGCCAGTTTCCAACAAAATTTCTGGCCGGGTTGGATTTCCAGGCTACCCCAATCTGGATTTTGCCCTAATCATGCAACCCATTTTCATCAACAATTCGGGTCGAACCAGTCGGCCCCAAATTCTTGGCGTCCAAACCGGCCCACTCAGAAGCCCAAATGTAAGATTTGTAACAGGCAGGGCCATTCAGCCCCAACCTGTTACCACAGGATGAATGCCTATTACCGGCCCAGTCCACCAAACCATACCCGCCCTGCAAACCCATCTAGCCAAGCCCACTACCCCCAAACCCAAATACCCGACCCGGTTCTCTATCTCCATAACCCGTACTATTCCAATCCCTCTTCTACACCCGATTTTCCAGAAATCATCTCCTCTGCGTACTCGGCTCCTCCCACCGCCCTAACCGCCGGCCTGTTACCCACTCTGCACTCTGCCGTCCCGTGGGTTCTGGACTTCAGTGCGACCTACCACCTAACTCCAAATTTAGAAATCCTCTGCCAACCTCGGCCATACAGTGGTTCCACCCACGTGGCCACCGCAGATGGTAAACTCTCTCAAATTCTCTCCACTGGTTCTGTTGTTCTTCATACTTCTAGTCGTCCCCTTCAATTACACTCGGTTTGTCACAATCTGCTTAGCGTTAGTAAGTTATGTCGTCAAAACTCTATATACGTTGAATTTCATGCTCACTGTTTTTTTGTCAAGGATCGAAACTCTCATCAAATCCTTATTCGGGGGTCTGTCAGTGACAGATTGTATCACCTTAAGCCAACCTCTCCAGCTCGCTCTTTGTCCGTTGGCTTGCTGAGTCCAGCATCTTCAAAATCTCAACTTTGGCACTCTCGTTTGGGTCACCCTTCCCTGTTTGTTTTGAAATGCGTACTAAGCACTTGTTGTTGACTTATAGAGTGGTTAAGTCTAAATATGTTTTTGATGATGTATTTGTATGTTCATGAATGTAATTTGATTATGTTTAATATATGAGAATTTTCTGTTGGAAATGCCATTGGAAATGGTATTTTAGTTTTTTAAAATATTTGGTTTAGTATTCAGGATTTAATAGTAAAACAGGGCTGAAAACTGTTAAGTATTCTACATCCACCGATCGCTAAACGACAAAAGCGGAGTCGTTCAAAGAGCTACATCTTCCGATGGTTTTTCAAAGAAAAGATTACTTCTGCCGGTAGCTAAATGACAAAACAAGCTACATATACCGCTGGCGTTTTAAAGTCTTCCAAAGAGTAACTCTGCCGATAGCTACACGACAAAGAGTACCTCTGCCGATAACTAGACGACAAATTTCTGAAGACTTCTACCGATAGTGGCTCAGCACTCTCAAAACCTACATCTACCGATGATATTTCAAGGAAGGCTTTTGTCGATGGCGGTTCAGCTTTTTAAAGCAACATCTACCGATAGCGGCTCAGCACTTTAAAGCTACATCTACCGATAGCGGCTCAAGCACTTTAAAGCTACATCTACCAGTTAAAGCTACTTCTACCGATGGCTGTTCAGCTTTTTAAAGTAACATATACCGATGACGGTTCAACATTTTAAAGTTGCATCTACCGATGGCGATTCAAGCATTTCAAAGGCAACATCATCCGGTGTACAATATCTTCCGCCAGAATTTAAATAAACTGCGAAGCTACAGTAACGTCGTCAAGAATTTAAACTCCAGAGCATTAATGGCGACGAGCGAATAGCAACCCCAGAGAGCAACGACTAGCTACTTTGTACGGATGCTGCTCCAACGGTAACAAACTTCCATATTCGGATAAGGAGCATTAAAGTTCAAGAGCCGATTGCAGACAGAGTATTTAAGCTAAGGAGATAGCTCAAAGAAACAACTTTTGCGAAAATCACTATTGAGCCCTAACGAGCGAAATGTTGAGTACTCTGTATTTTCTTCTACACCTCTCTATTCTGTAATTTGAAATTTTTATCTTTGAGAGAGTGTAGTTTGTGCCAAAAATTTATAAACTCACAAATCTGTAAAAGGCAGTGGATTGTCGCCCGTGAAGAACAATCCGGATCTGTGTAAGGCAGTAGATCGACGCCCGGGAAGTTCGATCTTGTTTTCTCGTGAGGAGAAGGTTAAGAATCTTCAAGGGGGAGCCTTGGAGCGTGGACGTAGGCAAGGTTAGCCGAACCACGTTAAAAATCACGGTGTCAATTTCTCTCTTTCTCACTCTATTTTATTTGATTGTTTGCTGATAACTTAGAAGCTTAAGACAAGAGAGAAATCTTTTAGATTAATAAATTAAGTTTAAAAGTCTAATTCACCCCCCCTCTTAGACAATCTCGTTCCTACAATTGGTATCAGAGTGAGGTTAAACATTGTCTAAGTTGTTTTTAAATACTCTGTGATATATAATCTCAATGGCATTCAACACAAACGCCTCACACATTGAGGGCCAGTCTATTTCTCGTCCTCCACTGTTTGATGGTAGTGATTATGTTTACTGGAAGGCAAGAGTGAGAATATTCGTTCAAGCCATGGACTATGAGATTTAGAGTATAATAGAGAATGACCCTTTCAAGGCCATGAAAACTGAAAATGGAATTACTATTCCGAAGGATCCTCATGAATTAACAGAGTCCGATAAGAAAAATTTTAGTCTAAATGCCAAAGCTATAAACACTCTATATTGTGCACTGAATCGAGATGAGTTTAATAGGGTTCAAGGATGTGATAGTGCACATGAGATATGACATTTTTTAGAAGTCACACACGAGGGAACAAACCAAGTAAAGGAAAATGTTATTCTGATTGAAAAGCATGCAAGTGAATACAATCAGCATGAAAAGGAAGTTACTGAACTCAAAAAGAAAAATGAGACTTTGAATAAACTTGTTCTGAATTTCACTAATGGAAGTAAGCATTTGAACATGCTATTAAATAGCCAAAGGATGACTTTTGATAAAGCTGGCTTAGGGTATGACAGGTTCAGTAAAAAGAAAACTTATAAGAATTTTTTTGTTAAACTAACTACCTGTCATGCTTGTAATGAAATAGGACATAAGTCATATGAGTGTCCTTTAAAGTTTAGTAAGAAACCAGGTGGTAAACTTCAATGGGTTCCTAAAGGAACCAGACCTAACACTAGGACCCATAAGATTTGGGTACCAAAGAAGACAACTTGATCTTCTGTTTTGCAGGTTGACTGTTCTCCTGGGAAAAAATAAATGGTACCTCGACAGTGGATGCTCGAGGCATGTGACAGGAGATTCAACCAAGTTTGCCGTTGTCAACAAGAAGAAGGGTAGTGTTACTTTTGGTGGAAATCAAAAGGGAAAAATTGTTGGGATCGGCAATATAGGTAACAGCTTTAATCCCATTATTGAAAATGTGCTACTTGTTGAAGGATTGAAGCATAATTTGCTTAGTATTAGCCAGTTATGTGATAAAGGTTATAAAGTGATTTTTAAATCAAATTCCTGCATAATTAAGAATGCTTCAAATAGCAAGATTCTTTTTACTGGTTATAGGAAAGAGAATATTTATATCATTGACTTAGATCATATTGCTTGTAATGATAAAACATGTTTTGCTGCAAATTCTTGTAATGATTGCTGGACTTGGCATAGGAGATTAGGACACGTAGAGATGGATACCTTATCTAAGATTACTAAGGATAATTTAGTTAGAGGGATCCCTAAGATATCCTTTGAGAAGGATAAGGTCTGTGAAGCTTGTCAAATGGGCAAGCAAATCAAATCTTCCTTTGCATCTAAGAATGCAGTCTCCACTTCCAAACCACTCCAACTTCTTCACATGGACCTCTTTGGTCCTTCTAATGTAGCTAGTCTAGAAGGTAAATTCTATGTTTTTGTCATTGTTGATGACTTCTCTAGATTTACTTGGGTGTTCTTTCTGAAGCCAAAGGATGAGACCTTTGATACTTTTTCTAACTTTAGGAAAAGAGTTCAAAATGAAAAGGAGCTCACCATTATTGTTATTCGTAGTGATCATGGTGGAGAATTTGAAAATGAGAAATTTGAACTCTTGTGTCTCAAATATGGAATTTAGTACAACTTTTCCTCTCATAGAACCCCTCAACAAAATGGTGTTGTTGAGAGGAAAAATAGGTCCCTCCAAGAGCTTGCTAGAACCATGCTTAATGAGAACTCCCTGCTAAAGTATGTCTGGGCAGAAGCTGTTTCAACAACTTGCTATGTGCTTAATAGGTTCTCTATAAGACCTATTCTTGAGAAAACCCCTTATGAGCTTTGGAATGGTAAAATCCCTTCTGTCAAATATTTTAGAGCCTTTGGTTGTAAGTGCTTCATTCTGAACACTAAGGATAACTTAGGAAAATTCGATTCCAAATCTGATCTTGAAATTTTTCTGGGTTATTCTCTTTTCAGTAAAGCATATAGGGTGTTCAATAGGAGAACTCTGGTTGTAGAGGAATCTTTTCATGTCAACTTTGATGAGTCCCCTCAACTCACAATCAATGTGGATGAGGATGACTCTTTAGAAAAACATCTAGATTCTCTTTCCTTAGATAAGCCTACAGATATCCTTCAAACAGGAAAATCCTTAGAACCTACCTCAAGTTCTCTAAATATTGTTCCTGTCAATGATGAAATTCCTGCTCTTCCTAGGGATTGGAAATATGTCAAAGATCATCCCTTAGATGAAGTCTTAGGTGATCCTTTCTTAAGAGTAAAGACTAGATCTTCTCTTAGGAACCTATGTGCCAATGTGATATTTATTTCCCAAATAGAGCCTAAGAAATTTGAAGAAGCCGAATTGGATGAAAATTGGATAGTTGCAATGCAAGATGAGCTAAATCAATTCGAGAGGAACAATGTTTGGGAGCTTGTTCCAAAACCAAACAATCATCCAATTATTGGAACCAAGTGGGTTTATAAAAACAAGTTGGATGAAAGTGGCATAGTCATTAGAAACAAAGCCAGATTAGTTGCTAAAGGTTACAATCAAGAAGAAGGAATAGATTTTGAGGAAACCTTTGCACCTATAGCTAGATTAGAATCCATTAGGATGCTCTTAGCATATGCATGCTACAAAAACTTCACACTCTTTCAAATGGATGTAAAGAGTGCTTTCTTAAATGGATATATTCTGGAAGAAGTCTATGTAGAGCAGCCCTTAGGATTTGAAGACTATGCAAAATCTGATCATGTATATAGACTTAAGAAGGCTCTTTATGGACTTAAGCAAGGTCCTAGAGCTTGGTATGATAGATTGAAGAATTTCCTTGAGGAAAGGAAATTCAAAAAGGGTAACTCCGATTCAACTCTATTTACCATGTAAAAGGACAATGATATTCTGTTAGTGCAAATCTATGTCGATGACATTATTTTTGGATCAACTAATGTCTCAATGTGTAATGAATTTTCTTCCCTAATGCAAAATGAATTCGAAATGAGTGTGATGGGGGAGCTAAAATTCTTTCTAGGATTCCAAATTAGTCAAACTCCTGATGGCATTTTCTTCTGTCAAGAAAAGTACATTAAGGATCTTCTAAAGAAATTTAGTTTAGAATCTGTCAAATCCTCTAGAACTCCCATGAGTACCACAACCAAATTGGACAAAGATGAAAATGGAATAAGTGTGGATATTAAAAAATATCATGGTATGATTGGTTCATTGTTATATCTGACTGCTAGTAGGCCAGATATTCTCTTTAGTGTTTGTCTCTGTGCTAGATTTCAAGCTGCCCCTAAGGAGTCTCATTTATCTGCTGTCAAGAAAATTTTTAAATATTTGAGTGAGACTTATGACTTAGAATTATGGTATTCGAAGGGCACTTCTTTTGATCTGGTAGGATATTCTGATCTGATTATGCTGGTAGTCTAGTTGATAGGAAAAGCACCAGTGGCACTTGTCAGTTCTTAGGAGAATCTCTAGTGTCTTGGTACTCTAAGAAACAGAATTCTGTTGCATTATCAACTGCTCAGAGTGAATATATTACTGCTGGCAGTTGTTGTGCACAAATGCTTTGGATGAAACAAACTCTAGAAGATTATAATCTGTTCTATGATAGGATTTCTATTCGGTGTGACAACACCAGTGTTATAAACATTTCCAAAAATCCAATTCAACATTCGAGAACTAAGCATATCGATGTTAGATATCACTTTATAAGAGATCATGTTCAAAGAGGTGATATTTCCTTAGAATTTGTTAATTCCGTTGATCAATTAGCTGACATCTTCACTAAGCCTTTGGATGAAAAGACCTTCAACAATATTAGAATAAGGTTAGGTCTCATTCGAGTTGAGAAAAACTAAGGTTCTTCTTATGTTAATAAATTTTGAGTGATAAAGCAGTTTTGTTTATGAAGGCATCGGAAGAGTATATCTACCGATAGGCATCGGAAGAGTATATCTACCGATAGGCATCAGATGATATATTCTTTAATGTGTTGACACGTGTCCCCTCATTGGGCGATATCGGTGTTGCGTGTTTTGTGTTCATATATTCGGGCGAAGCCCTAATTTAAACTCACTTGTTTGAGACGCTTTCTCTTTTTCGTGCTCTTTCAAAAACCCTGCACCCTCTGTCGATTCCTCTCTCGTGCTTGGATTCAGTTGCTTCTCTCTTTCACATTTTCCCTTCCAGAAAGCTGGTCAATCGATTCAATGGCATCCTCATACCGCGCTATTCCTAAACCTGCCAAGAAGAAGGCTAAAATCTCAGTTTGTCAGCCACGAGAGATTCCTCGTGCAAATCAGTGGCCGTCTTTCTTCTTTTCCTCTCAAGATTCTGAAACAAGGTATCACGATGACTTCAAGCATAAAACTTTGATTCCATGTCGTGGTATTTACTTTGAGGATTTTGATGGTTTGGATATTGTTGAACCCCTGAAGGATCTTGGGTTATTAGAACTGTTTAATGTTGAATCCTTCTATTACCCTGAAGCTATTAGAATGTTTTATGCAAATTTGGGTTTTTCTTCCGACTTATCTACAATATCGAGCTATGTGTATGGAAAGCACATAGTAATCACACCCCAGTCAATCAATGCCATTCTGGAGTGTTCCCATTTAGATAGCCGCCCTCAATTCTACGAATCCAGCCATGAGCCCCCTTTCCTTGATTCTCCTGAGGGTCACAGATTTCTGCAAACTATTGCTCTAGACCCAAACCACATCCCTGATCATCCAAAGGGAAAACACCTGTCCATAAAAACCAGACTACTTCATCAGATGATAGGGTACAACATTGTCCCCAAGGGTGGTCACCATGATGAGGTAAGTGGTTTGAAACTATTTGTTCTGTTTGCACTTTACCAAAAGACCTCCTTCAACCTGGGATATATTGTTGTAAGACGGATGATTCAAGCAGTGATATCCAAGGCTACTTCTCTTCCTTACAACCTGCTCCTAATGAAAATCTTTGCAAAGATTGAAGTTGTTTTTCCAGAGGAAGAAGATCCTTTCCGTCTTTAACCTTCCTGTTATTATTCCCTCTCCACTCTGAAGAGAATGGGGATAAAACGAACACGAAAAGGAGATTTTGTCTTGGATGAGTCTAAGAAAAAGGCTACTAAGGCAGCTTCTGTCAGACTTGGAAAAAGGAAACTTCTCCTGCCAGAAGAGTCTGTTCAAGAAGGTGGGGATGACTCTGAGATCCCTGTTTTTGACAATTCACCTTCCAATTCTCAGGTGTCTCGCTCCTATCCTCTTCCTCCAGCTCCAAGACATTCTGCCCCATCCTCTCAGGCTCCTACCTTTGAGGCAACCTCAGTTCCCTCCTCTCTGCCCCCTCCAATTCTAGAGTGCCCTCCTTCTCCTCCACCTTCACTTTTGTTGCCTTCTCTGCCTGCTCTCCCTCCTCTCTCTCCAATAGTCCAAAATGCTCATCCAGTCCAACCTGCTCCTCCAGTTCAACTTGCTCCTTTAGTCCCAATAGCTCCTCAAGTACAAGTCTCTTCCCCACTCCCGTCAAATGCTCCTGCCACTCCCAAAACTTATCAAAGAAGATTTTCCATGAGTGAGGATCAGTATATTGAGTTGAAATCCTGCATAGCAAGTCGTGGGACAGCCCTCAGTTTGGTTCAGGTGCAGCTTGATAAGTCCTTAGATGTCAAGATCAATCAAGCCAGACAGGACTTCAGCAAGGATCTTGATGTTGTTCAAGATCGCCTGTCTCACAAAATGGATAGACATCAAGACATCTTCTCCAGGGCCTTTCAGTCTCTAAAATCTGAAGTTGAAGCTCTTCGACCTGAATCTCCTAGTCCTCCTTCTTACCCAGAGGCTTGTTCTGAAGACCTCATCCCTCCAATCATAAGACCTGAGGTTGTTGAAGTTGCTCGCCTAATGCCTTTGGATCTTCAAGAGGCAGAACTGAGCTTTTCTACTCCTGTTGCTCCTCCTATTCCAGAGCCTTCATCCGAGCCAGCCAGTCCCATGGATGCACTTCCGGCTACTCCTCCTGTTGAGCCTCCACCGTGTATGGACATGATGGTGTATGGAGATCCATTCGTGCCTTCTGCTCCATGTCTGGACATGGTGATGTATCCAGAACTATCTCGACCTCCTGCTCCCTGTCTCGACTTGGTGGTCTATCACCCACCACTCCCTCCAGATATTGCCACCATTTAAGAACTCTTAGGTCCTTATCTCTATCCAGACTTTGACGTGTCTTCTTCCATTATTCAAGAGTTTTGGAAGCACTTTTTAGATTCAGATTAACTAGGCGCTATTTTTTTTTTAACCAACAACACTTTTTTATTGCTCTCTCCATTTTTGGCACTCTGATTACTCAAGTTGACTATCTTTCTTTAAATTGTGTTGAATGCACTGCTTCTTCAGTCTCTCTACTCATTTTTGATAATGTCAATGGGGGAGAAAGTATTTAATTTATGTTGTATGCTGATATGCGAAATTAAATTTGATATGACAGTACTGGTATGCATGGTTGAAATTTGTTTATGAACAGTGTTTGAAATTGGTTTGATTGCATATGCTGTGGGGGAGCTAAAATTATGGGGGAGAGTTATTCTTAATCAAATTTATAGATTGTCATCATCAAAAAGAGAGAGATTGTTGACTTATAGAGTGGTTAAGTCTAAATATGTTTTTGATGATGTATTTGTATGTTCAGGAATGTAATTTGATTATGTTTAATATATGAGAATTTTCAGTTGGAAATGCCCTTGGAAAGGGTATTTTAGTTGTTTAAAATATTTGGTTTAGTGTTAAGGATTTAATAGTAAAACATGGCTGAAAACTGTTAAGTATTCTACATCCACCGATCGCTAAACGACAAAAGCGGAGTCGTTCAAAGAGCTACATCTTCCGATGGTTTTTCAAAGAAAATATTACTTCTGCTGGTAGCTAAATGACAAAACAAGCTACATATACCGTTGGCGTTTCAAAGTCTTCCAAAGAGTAACTCTGTCGATAGCTACACGACAAAAAGTACCTCTGCCGATAGCTAGACGACAAATTTCTGAAGACTTCTACCGATAGAGGCTCAGCACTCTCAAAACCTACATCTACCGATGATATTTCAAGGAAGGCTTCTGCCGATGGCAGTTCAGCTTTTTAAAACAACATCTACCGATAGCGGCTCAGCACTTTAAAGCTACATCTACCGATAGTAGCTCAGCACTTTAAAGCTACATCTACCGAGCGGCTCAGCACTTTAAAGCTACATCTACCGATAGCGGCTCAGCACTTTAAAGCTACATCTACCGATAGCGGCTCAGCACTTTAAAGCTACATCTACCGATAGCGGCTCAGCACTTTAAAGCTACATCTACCGATAGCGGCTCAGCACTTTAAAGCTACATCTACCGATAGCGGCTCAGCACTTTAAAGCTACATCTACCGATAGCGGCTCAGCACTTTAAAGCTACATCTACCGATAGCGGCTCAGCACTTTAAAGCTACATCTACCGATAGCGGCTCAGCACTTTAAAGCTACATCTACCGATAGCGGCTCAGCACTTTAAAGCTACATCTACCGATAGCGGCTCAGCACTTTAAAGCTACATCTACCGATAGCGGCTCAGCACTTTAAAGCTACATCTACCGATAGCGGCTCAGCACTTTAAAGCTACATCTACCGATAGCGGCTCAGCACTTTAAAGCTACATCTACCGATAGCAGCTCAGCACTTTAAAGCTACATCTACCGATCAAAGCTACTTCTACCGACGGCGGTTCAGCTTTTTAAAGCAACATATACAGATGACGATTCAACATTTTAAAGCTGCATCTACCGATGGCGGTTCAAGCATTTCAAAGGCAACATCATCCGGTGTACAGTATCTTCTGCCAGAATTTAAATAAACCACGAAACTACAGTAACGTCGTCCAAAACTTAAACTCCAGAGCATTAATGGCGACGAGCGGATAGCAACCCCAAAGAGCAACGGCTAGCTACTTTGTACGGATGCTGCTCCATAGGTAATAAAACTTCCATATTCGGATAAGGAGCATTAAAGTTCAAGAGCCGATTGCAGACAGAGTATTTAAGCTAAGGAGATAGCTCAAAGAAACAACTTTTGCGAAAATCACTATTGAGCCCTAACGAGCGAAATTTTGAGTACTCTGTATTTTCTTCTATACCTCTCTATTCTGTAACTTGAGATTTTTATCTTTGAGAGAGTGTAGTTTATGCCAAAAATTTACAAACTCACAAATCTGTAAAAGACAGTGGATTGTCGCCCGTGAAGAACAATCCGGATCTGTGTAAGGCAGTAGATCGACGCCCGAGAAGTTCGATCTTGTTTTCTCGTAAGAGAAGGTTAAGAATCTTCAAGGGGGAGCCTTGGAGCATGGACGTAGGCAAGGTTAGCCGAACCACGTTAAAAATCACGGTGTCAATTTCTCTCTCTCACTCTATTTTATTTGATTGTTTGCTGATAACTTAGAAGCTTAAGACAAGAGAGAAATCTTTTAGAATTAATAAAATAAGTTTAAAAGTCTAATTCACCCCCCTTCTTAGACAATCTCGTTCCTACACTTGTAATATTCCTTTTTTTCCAAACTGAGCTGCCAACCTTTTGTAATTCTTGTCAAATGAGTAAAAATCACCGTTTGTCATTTCAAAATTCTGATTCTCGTGCAAATTTAGCATTTGAACTTATACATACTGATGTTTGGGGTCCTTCTCCTATAATCTCTGTTACTGGTGCTAGATATTTTCTGTTGTTTGTCGATGATTGTACTATGTTCACATGGCTCTTTCCCTTAAAGTTAAAAAGCGAGGTCTACATGAGCTTTGTGCACTTTCAACGTTTTATCTATACTCAATTCGGTCATCCTATCAAGGCTATTCAATCGGACTGGGGAGGGGAGTTTCAATCTCTCTCTACTCTCTTTAAGTCCCTTGGTATTCATCATCGCGTCTCGTGTCCATATACTCCAAACCAAAACGGTCGAGTAGAGCGTAAAAATCGTCATGTGGTCGAAACTGGTCTCGCTCTCCTTTTTCACTCGTCTGTTCCTTATCGTTTTCGGCCTTATGCTTTTTCTACTGCCACTCATTTAATTAACTTGTTACCGACCCTTGTTCTTAAAAACAAATCTCCTTTTGAATGCTTGTTTGGCTCTGTCCCCGATTACACGTCTTTGCGTGTATTTGGTTGCTTGTGTTTCCCTTCCTTCGTCCCTTTAACCACCATAAATTACAAGCTCGTTCCCTTCCGTGCGTAAATTTAGGTCTCAGTCCACATCATAAAGGCTACATATGCCTCGATCCAAAATCAAACAAAGTATACATCTTTCGTCATGTTAACTTTGATGAGTCAAGTTTTCCCTTCTGCTCATTAAACCTTTCTCCTTCTCAAACTCCTTCCTTCTCACTTCCCATATCTCTTCATCCCTTGCCTCAGTTTTCTATCATAACCACCGACAACTCTCCACTACCAAATTCAATTCCTTCATTTCTCACTCCACCAGAGCCTGCATCATCTAACCCTTCCCCACCCCCCAGCCTGATTGACTATCCCTCTCATACCCTTCCTTTAGTTACCAACCCCAGCCCCATCCATATCTCTCCTCTAATTAATAATCATCCTATGCGAATAAGAGCCAAAGCCAGTATTTTTAAGCCCAAAGCCTTTGTCATTGACTCTTCCTTTGAACTCAAAACTTTTCACCAAGCTTCCAAACATCCCCATTGGTTAGCTACTATTAAGAGGAGATAGCTGCTCTCAATGAAATCAATACATAGACCTTAACTACACCTCCACTAGGGGCAAAGATAATTGGTTGTAAGTGGGTTTTCAAAACTAAACTCAACTCTGATGGAACATTAAACAGGTATAAGGCTCACCTAGTTGTAAAAGGCTATGATCAGATTGAGGGCATAGATTATGAAGATACTTTTAGCCCCGTTGTGAAACTGGCATCAGTTCGTATTACTCTCTCCTTAAATAATCTCTTCTGGGTGGATTATTAGACACCTCGATGTAAGTAACGCCTTTCTACACGGTGACTTAACTGAAACAATTTTTCTACAGCAACCTCCAGGGTTCATAAATTATTCTCATCATCATGTTGTCTGCCACTTACCCAAAGCTCTCTACGGATTGAAACAGTCTCTTAGGGCCTGGTACACCAAATTGCATAATGCTTTAATAGACTGGGGTTTCTCGGCATCAAAGTCAGATACATCGCTCTTTGTTCATCGCCAATCCTCCTCCATTCTTATTATGCTGGTATATGTTGATGACATCATTTTGACTGGGAACTCTGCATCTCTCCTTGATCAGCTACTCACTTACTTGAATTCCAAATTTAAGGTTCGAGATCTCGGACCTCTATCCTTTTTTCTTGGGATCTCAGTCACTCACACTGCCACTGGTATGAGGTTTTCGCAGTCCGCCTACATTTCTGAGCTGCTTCACCGAGCTAACATGGGTTCCTGCAAACCAGTTTCGACTTCGATGGTTTCAGGGCCTATCCTGTCCAAAACTTCTGGTGCTCCATTACGTGATGGCTCTCTCTACCGCAGCATTATCGGTGTATTGCAATATTGTTGTCTCACTCGCCCTGATATTGCCTTTGCTGTAAACAAGGTTTCTCAGTTTATGCATCAACCTACAGATATTCATTGGCAAGTAGTGAAAAGAATTTTGCGATATCTTCAAGGTACCTCGTCTTCAGGTATCTCATTTTCACCATCTTCGAACTGCAACCTGATATGTTATACAGTTGTTGATTGGGCTTCCTACCCAGATGATCGAAAAAGTACCAGTGGCTATTGCATTTTCTTGGGTACTAATCTTGTTTCCTGGTCGTCTACTAAACAAAAGGTTGTTTCACGTTCGAGTACCGAATTCGAATATCGCAGTGTGGCAAATGGCACAGCAGAAGTTTTATGGCTACAATCTCTACTCAAAGAATTGAGTATTGTTTCTATCGAGATACCTTTGATACTATGTGATAACATAAGTGCCACCTATCTTGCCTCAAATCCAGTATTGCATTCCAAACCAAGCATGTCGAAATAGATTTTTCACTTTGTTCGAGAAAAAGTCCTCAAAAAGCAGTTGCTAGTCAAGTATACCCCTTCCACTACCCAACTGGCCGATGCTCTTACGAAGCCTCTCCCACCGTCGACCTTCTCAGATTTTGTATTCAAGATCTTTGGCCTACGGCCTTGATCTTGAGGGGGGATGTTAGAGTATTGTTATGATTAGAATACTGTTTATATTTAGTTGTTTCACTTGTGGCTTAATTGGTTGTACATTTCCTTTTTCCTAGGCTCATGATGAGCCCTATAAGATATATGTGTAAACTCTCAATTTACAGGTTACAGTAGTTTTACAGAAATCATATTATACATTTTCTCAGAGCCATCTTCTTCGTCTGCTTCATCTTCCTCAACCGCTGCATCTCCTCTTCGTTTTCAACATCTCAACTAGAACAACAGCAGCAAGCAGCAGCAATGGCATCGAAGATGAGAGTAGGCTTCAAAAAAAGTCATAAAGTTGGCACCCACCTTTCACTTTTCACTTTTCAGCCATTCTTATTTCTTGTCTCAAAGCAACTCTCATTGCACCACCATCTTCTACCTTTCACCAATTTCTAGCTTTATCCGTCTTTGTTACAGTTTTTAAAAGCTATTTTTTTAACTTCTTTAAACTTAAAACCCACTTCACTTTCCTAATGACACCTTAATTACTCTTTCACAATCTCTTTTATGCACCTCATCCCAAATATATAGTTAGTGTTAATTTGAAACTAACTTATTAAGAAAAAATTTATTTAATTTCAATTATATGTAAATAGCAATTGAAATCGAAAAATCTTTAATTAAAGTAACATTGGCTAAATTGAAACCACTTGTGATCTTAAACCCTAAACTGTAATTTTTATTTTACAAAAATTAAAATATCGTAAGTTGTATTTTAAATTAATTTAAGGCGTTAGCAACAAACTTTTTACACATATTTTGTGATCTCTTTCACTCTTCATTTTTTCTTCTTCTTCATGGCCATCTAAATATGGGCAACCAAACTCAAGTTTGAAATATCAAACATGCCAAAATCTAAGCTCCATCTTCAGACAAACATGTCTCTGATGACAATGTTGAAATGGAAACTAATCTTCGTCTTCCTCGCCATAAAACTTTGGTTTGGGCATCATCACTGAGTTTTGATAATTCCTTGAACTGTTTGTTTTGTTTGTAATCACTAATTGCATAGATGTAGATTACGATGAAAACTGCCATGAATATGTTTTCTCCATTGTACCTATCAGAAAAAAACGATGTTGCTCAATCAAAATCAATGCTTATTTTCAAAATCTTGATTTGCTATAAACATACCATCCTTATCTGATTCTAAATTCGAGAGAAAGAATTGTACAACCGTGGAGAATCCGAATCGTCAAATCTTTTTTAAAAGCTATTTTTTTAACTTCTTTAAACTTAAAACCCACTTCACTTTCCTAATGACACCTTAATTACTCTTTCACAATCTCTTTATGCACCTCATCCCAAATATATAGTTAGTGTTAATTTGAAACTAACTTATTAAGAAAAAATTTATTTAATTTCAATTATATGTAAATAGCAATTGAAATCGAAAAATCTTTAATTAAAGTAACATTGGCTAAATTGAAACCACTTGTGATCTTAAACCCTAAACTGTAATTTTTATTTTACAAAAATTAAAATATCGTAAGTTGTATTTTAAATTAATTTAAGGCGTTAGCAACAAACTTTTTACACATATTTTGTGATCTCTTTCACTCTTCATTTTTTCTTCTTCTTCATGGCCATCTAAATATGGGCAACCAAACTCAAGTTTGAAATATCAAACATGCCAAAATCTAAGCTCCAATCTTCAGACAAACAATGTCTCTGATGACAATGTTGAAATGGAAACTAATCTTCGTCTTCCTCGCCATAAAACTTTGGTTTGGGCATCATCACTGAGTTTTGATAATTCCTTGAACTGTTTGTTTTGTTTGTAATCACTAATTGCATAGATGTAGATTACGATGAAAACTGCCATGAATATGTTTTCTCCATTGTACCTATCAGAAAAAAACGATGTTGCTCAATCAAAATCAATGCTTATTTTCAAAATCTTGATTTGCTATAAACATACCATCCTTATCTGATTCTAAATTCGAGAGAAAGAATTGTACAACCGTGGAGAATCCGAATCGTCAAATCTTTTAAAGCTTCCCAAGTGGAGAAGCATAAGAAGTTCTTCATCGATAACATTCTGTAAGTGTTCGAATCGAATGTTTTGAATGGCGAAATGCATAATTTTAGAGCTAAAGATGAAAAATAAGAGAAAAAATAGTCGCAAGAGAGAAGGTATAGAAGTGAGAGAAGAGGGAGCAGTAAGGTGGAATTTTCACTCTTGACCAAATGAAAAAGATCGTAAAAAGAGTGAAGGCGAAAGAGAGAGAGAGAATTTTAACAAAAAATTTAAATTACGTTAACGATAAAGTGACTGTTGGTAACACCCTAACTATGAAATTTCAATTGGCGAAATTAAAGTTTAAAGTGTTAATTGAAAATACGTCTGATAATTAGACTAATAATAATAAATTCATGATAACCTAGAAAAAGTGCTCTTCCCTCGTCTTACTCCATTCATTGTATACACATGTCAAGAATCGCAAAAAGATTGGTTAAGTTTAAAATAGAGTTAAAATCAATTTGAACATCAAAGTATGAAGTTAATTTGAAACACTCTCTAAACTAAAAATCCTAACAACTAAAACCTTAAACTATCTAAAATGTAACAAATCAAATTCTTACGAGGGCCGATTACCCCCTGTTCTCAATTTACAGCGCGAACGAGGGGCCGATCTAAATTGAACGGCCCTCCGTTCTGTCCAGTGCTTATGTGGCACTGGACATATTCGGTCAGGGGTCGATGTGGGGGGTGGAGACCTTTCATTCAATATGCACTGCACGTGATTCAAGAACAGGGGGTCACCGCCCCAGATTGTCCTCTCATTCCCTACCTCTCCATTTTAGAGGGCGGTCAGAAACGGGGGACCCCCGCCCCGTTCCCAACCTCTCCCATTTCAGGGTTCTCGGTAATGGAAAGTCACCATCCCGGATCGGCCCCCCGTTGTTGACCTTAATCTTTTAGTAGAATGAGAAAGGGGGGTCGCCGCCTCGAAAAGTCCCCCATTCTCAATTATTTTGCTTGAAAACAAGGGGCCGATCTCCAACACTATAAAAGGAAACAACCATCCATTCTCAACCCCCGCTGAGGAAAAAAAACCCTAAAACTTTTACTCTTTCTTTGGTCCGGCGGATTTTCTCTTTATTAGCGACGTAGATAGATTTTGATTCTAGTAGATCGGTTAATTTAGACGAGACAACAATTTGTGATGCCAATATGAACTGGAATTCGTACTCCACGCCCATATATGGTGATCTTCAAACATTCGATCACCTTGAAGGTAATGAAGAAATAGAGGTGCAATCGACGTCAAAAAAATCTAGACGGTGATCTTTGAACACCAGTCGACTCGAAGGATGATGAAATTGAAAGCATACGAGTAAGGGAAGAAAGTTCGATGAGATTTTATCTGAGAAAAAAATATAGTTCTTTAAACGCAATTAGAAAATAGTAGAATATGCTTTGAATAATGGTTATGTGATAAAGTTCATTAAAAGTGAATCTTGGCGACTGACGGCAGTGTGTGAAGACGAATGTGATTGGCGACTGCATGGTTCAAAGATACAAAATGAACTTACGTTTCAATAAAAAGTTTCAACGATTCTCACAATTATTCAAGAAAAATTAATAATCGACACGCTACGGCAAAATGAGTGGCAAATCTTCATTTGGATAGATTGAAAAGTCAACTAACGTGGAAAATTCCATCTATTATCGAGACAGTGAGGAAAGATTTAAATGTCAACTTTATACCAAATCTTGGCAGAATAGCAAGAAGCGAAGCTCGAAAAGTTAATGAAGGGAAAGGCGATGAACAATACAAGTTATTATGGTCGTACGCAAAAGAAATTCATAAATAAAATTCGGGTACCACATTGGGCCTACAGACTTGCATGGTGGGCTCTGCTGATAATGAGTCTCATGCATTCGAAAGAATGTTTATGTGGATGGCTACGTGCAAGACAGGTTTGCTGCAGTGTGGTAGACCTATTATCTTTTTGGATGGTTGTCATCTAAAGGTCTTCAGTCTCAGCCAATTACTGACAGTCGTCTATATTGATAGCAATGATGTAATACATCTTGTTGTTGTTGCCAATATGAAATTAGAGTGTATGGACTCATGGATGTAATTTTTGAATTTATTAAAGGAAGACCTACAAACTAAATCGGGATACAGATGAACATTTGTTTCAGATCGACAAAATGTATAATGCATTTCCAATTGTTCTTTCAAATATTGGGGTATTGTAGTAGTTATATTATTTTATATTCACTCTATTGTTCTTTCAATATCAGGGGTTGTTACCTGCAATGCATCAAGAATTACCGTCAGCCAAATACCACTACTGCCTATGGCATTGTACGCAAATTTTAAAAACCAATTTCGGGGTAGGGTATACAAAGATGCAATGTGAAATGCGGTCGGGACAACTATAACTTTTCATTTCGAGAGAGAAATGAGGAACTTACATCAGAGTAACCCAGATGCCCACGCATATCTTCGAGAATAAAACTAGGGGTGAGCAAAAAAATCGAGAACCGAAGAACCGGCCCAGAACCGATGTTTAGTCCAGTTCTGGGCAGTTTTGCCTAACAAATTAATAGATATCAGTTTTTTTTTTAAAGAACCGCAGTTATTGGTGCGGTTCTCGGGTTTGGTGACACAATTTTTGAAGAACCGGCCCGAACCGTTAAGCTGGCCGCTGCCCACCCATGCCCTAAAAATCAAACCCAGTTTATTCGCTTCCCTGTTTCTTCCTGCCTTCCCTGTTTCTTCGCCTCACCGTGTCTCTCACAGTCGCCTCGCCGTGCCTCTCGCGCCAGCTGCCAGTAGCCCTCGCCATGCGTAGTTGTATCTCGCCGTCTCTTCCAGTCGCTGTTCACACAACAGGTATTTTCTGCTCTCACTTTTCATACCTATTGTGGTTTTGCTTCATCTCTTCTCTCTGATTCTGCTGAGTATGTGAATTTTTTCATTCTGTTGTTGTTAATTGGTTTCGTTTCTCTTGAGTTTTAATTTTTTTCTCTTTTCTGTGTTCTTTGCATTTGCTCTGGGGTGAGATTTCTTCCTCAGCTCTTCTCTCTAGAGTGTTGTCAATCTACGTTATTTGCATTTGCTCAAGTGTGGGATTTCTTCTTCGGCTCTTTTCTCTCGGGTGTCGTCAATTTCTACTGTTTATTTTCAAATATTGTAATAGGTTGCTGTAATTTGATGTTTGCTTGTTTTCATTTCTATTTTTTTCCTGGATTCAAAATTTTTTTGTGTGCTCTACTGGTTTTCTTTTCTTGATTTGTGGGTTGATATTCGGTCAAGTGTTTATATCACAGCAATAGGTTGTTGTAGCTCGATGTTTGTATGTTTTAATTGCTATTTTTTTCCTTAAATTTTATTTGTGTAGTCTACTAGTTTTCGTTTCTTTAGTTTTGTGAGAGAGTAGCTTGGTATTTGTTGGGCGATTTCTCATTCGATTAGGAGTTTGTTGGTTAAGTGGAGGGGCATTGGGTCTATCATGTCTTGTTTGTGTTGTTGTTCTTGGAGGCGTTTCTCCTCTCCATTGCTCTTTCGCTGTATGTTCTGGAGTTTTCTTCTTTGCAACTTTTCGTTAATTGCTGCCAACAGTTTTCAACATCACAACCAGTTTGATTAGTTATAGTGCAGCTGTTAAAAAAAAATGGGAGGACCAGAACCGAACCAGAACCGAGACCAGAATACTGGTCCGGTTCTGGGAAATTTTTTTTACTTATTGGTGCAAAAAATTAAAAACCGAATTTAGTGGTCCAGTCCTAAATTTTTCAAAAATAGGACCGAATCGGACCACCGATCACCCCTAGATAAAACCTTAGATATTGGCTGGTCATGCATTTTCTTCGATCCCCGAATGTGATATGGGTAGAGATGCTCGCCAGTCCGCCCGCCCACTCAGCTCGCTACTGTAGCAAGTCGAGCCTAGTCCGGTCCCATGAGGCGGGCCGAGCTAAACCCAAGGGTTGGGCTCGCGAGCCCACAAGGGACCGCCGAGCCGGCCAACTAGCTGACTCGTTGGCTCGGCTGGCCAGGCTCGCGAGCCAGCCCTCCCAGCCCATCCTCTTCCCCAGCGGCCCAACCCACTCTCATCTCTTGTGGGCCACACCTTCAAATAATTTTAAATTATTATTCTCTCCTGTGAGACCCACCCCGTGGGCCCCACACCCACTCCCCTACTCTCTGTAGGCCCCACGACTACACTCTTGGCCCAAACACACACCTCACACTAGCAACAGTCATTTGAACGCAAAAAAAATTCATAAATAAAATCTGGGTAGTACATTGGGCCTACAGACTTACATGGTGGGCTCTACCGATAACGAGTCTCGTGTATTCGAAAGAATGTATATGTGTATGGCTGCTTGCAAAGCAAGTTTGCTGCACTGTGGTAGACTTATTATCTGTTTGGATGGTTGTCATCTAAAGGCCTCCTGTCTCGACCAATTACTGACAGTCGTCAGTATTGATGGCTACGATGTAATATATCATGTTGTTGGTGTCAATGTGAAATTAGAGTGTATGGACTTATGGACATGATTTTTGAATTTATTAAAGGAAGACCTACAAAATGAATCGGGATACGGATTGATAAAAGATATAATGCATTTTCAATTATTTTTTCAAATATTGGGGCATTGTGGTATTTATATTATTTTATGTTAACTTTGTTGTTTTTTCAATATCCGGGGTTGTTGCCTACTATGCAGCAAGAATTACCGTAATCCAAATACCACTACTGCCTCCGGCATATGTACGCAAATTTCAAAAACTAATTTCGAGGCATAGTATACAAAGATGCAATGCGGAATGCAGTCAGGGCAACTACAACTTTTCATTTCGAGAGAGAAATGATGAACTTACATCAGATTCCCCCTGATGCCCACGCATATCTTCGAGGATAAAACCCTAGATATTGGATTAGTCATGCATTTTCTTTAATCCCCAAGTGTGATCTGAGTAGAGATGCTCGCCAGCCCGCCCGCTCAGCTCACTATTGTAGCGAGCCTAGCCTAGCTCGGTCCCATAAGGCCAGCCGAGCCGAACCCAGGGGGGACCAAGTCAGACCTCCTAGCTCATCCTCTTCCCCAGCGGCCCACCCACTCTTATGTCTTGTGGGCCCCACCTTCAAACAATTTTAAATTATCATTCTCTTCTATGGGCCCCACACCCACTCCCCTACTCTCCGTAGGCCCCACGGTCACACTCCTGGCCCAAATACAAACCTCACATCTCACACCTCAAACCTTACATTGTAGGCTCTGCCGATAATGAGTTTCGTGTATTTGAAATAATGTATATGTGTATAGCTGCTTGCAATGCATGTTTGCTGCAGTGTGATAGACTTATTATCTGTTTGGATGGTTATCATCTAAAGGTCTCCTGTCCCAGCCAATTACTGACAGTCATCCGTATTGATGGCAACGATGGAATATATCGTGTTGTTTTTGTCAATGTGAAATCAGAGTGTATGAACTCATGAACGTGGTTTTTGAATTTATTGAAGGAAGACTTCAAAATTGAATCGGGATACCGTGGACATTTGTTTCAGATCGACAAAAGTTATAATGCATTTTCAATTGTTCTTTCAAATATTAGGGCATTGTGGTAGTTATATTATTTTATGTTGACTCTACTGTTATTTCAATATCAGAGGTTATTGTCTGCTATGCAACAAGAATTACCGTCAGCCAAATACCACTACTGCCTCTGGCATATGTACGTAAATTTCAAAAACTAATTTCAGAATCGAGTATACAAAGATACAATGTGGAATGCGGTCAGGGAAACTACAACTTTTCATTGCGAGAGAGAAATGAAAAACTTACATCAGATTAACCCAGATGCCCACGCATATCTTTGAGGATAAAACCCTAGATATTGGCTAGTCATGCATTTTTTTCAATCCCCAAGTGTGATTTGGGTAAAGTTGCTCACCAGCCCGCCCGCTCAACTTGAATTGATGAGTTTTACTCAAGTATATGAAAGATTCTAATATATTTGGTGCAAGTGTGTAGAAATCCAGAGAAAATGCTGATTCGATCGGCCATTTTGGCGATCAATCGGCTGATGACATGTTAAAAGAGCAAATCCAGAGAAGATGCCGATGGATCGACTATTTTGGTGATCGATTGGCAAAGCTACGACAAGAATGCGAACAGAAGAGTAGCCGATCGATTGGCAGCAGCAGAATGAATGAGATTAACCAAATTTAGGTTAATCTCAGATGTTCATTGTATTACCAAAAACAAAGTGACGAGAAAAAGAAAAAAAAAACAGAGAGAAAGAAGGGTATCGAGGAGGGAAATTTGGGGACGACGACTGGAGATAGACGAAGTGAGTCATTGACGAACTGAGTTTTTCTTTGTTCTTCCTCTTTTCCTTTTCTGAAACTATGATTGTTTTTATTTCTTCTTATGTTTTCCTTTATTTTATAATGAACTAATTTTCTTTTCTAGGGCTATGATGTAGCCAAATTATGATTATTTAGTTTTTTCTTTAATGTAAGTTATTGATTTTCTGTTTCGTAATTGTGTTGAGTAATTTATTTCATTCTTAATGTTTGCGATTGCTTGATCACCAAAAACATGTTTATAGGATTATTTTAAGATACGAGAGTTGCAAAATAATCGTGCATTGAATAATTTACCATGAAAATGATGTTAGACTAGAGATAGCTAATGCGTTTATGTGGTATTTTAATTTCTCGTTTTTAATGTATTCAATTAATTCTCAGAATTAGAAACCGAGAGATAATAATTCATTAGTTGGATAAGTTTATCATTACTCGAGAGAGATTGATAAATACTTTTGTGAAATTGCCATCAACACATAGAAATAGAAATTAATGATTTGTATTAGGAATACTAAATAGGATTAATTTAGGTGAAATCGGAAACCCTAGAGCTTTTTCATTATATTCTCAAACTCATTTAATTTCTACGATTTAATTAAATTATTTTGTTTTGTTTTATTAAATCCAAAATCATCAAAGTTCTGTATTCATTATAAATTGGAATTAATTTCATTTGATAATTAGTGAAACTAGTCTTCGTGGGATCGACTCATACCTACGAACTTTATTACTTTTGCGACACGTTCACTTTCGTAGGATTTTTTACAACAAGTTTTTGGCGCCGTTGCCGGGGACTATTTATTTTGCTATTAGTAGATTAAATAATTCTAGTTTATATTTGAATTCAATTTATTTTATTTTATTTTATTTATTTTCAGGTGTATGGAAAAACACGGTGCTGCCAACCTAGTTCCTATCGATCCAGAAGTTGAACGAACCTATCGTAAAAATTGAAAGGAAACGAAGACAGCAACCATGGATCTTGAACGAATTGAAGAAGTTGAGACATGGACATTATTAGATTATGTGATGCTATCTGTGGTCGGTGTCTAATCTGCAATTCGTAAACCAACAAATACGGGCCACAATTTTGAGATCAAGCCGGCGTGGTCACAATTTAACAGTTTGTCATCCGAGGATCCGAAGGATCACATTGCCAACTTCGTAGAGGTGTGCGATACCTTCAAATTACATAATGTCTCTGACGATGCTGTAAAGCTACGATTGTTTCCATTCTCATTGCGAGATCGAGCAAAAAGTTGGTTAAATTCGTTGCCGGCTGATTCTATCACCACATGGACTAAGACGCTATATGAATCGTGGGCTCGTTTCAATGAATTATTACATAAGTGCCCAAAACATGGTTTGCCACGTTGGATGCAAATCCAAACATTTTTTATGGATTTATCAGCCTCCACAAGGACTCTGGTAAATGCAGCTGCTGGTGGTTCACTTCTCCAAAAGACAGAATTAGAAACATTTACTTTATTAGAGGAGTTAGCATTGAATAATGACCAATGTCTTGTTGAACGGCAAATTCTGAAAAAGCACCGAGCACTCCGGAGATGGACGCAGTAAAGGCTTTGACTATTCAAATTGCATCTCTAACCAAGCAACTACAAAATAATCAAGCTCCGGTCAACTCGATTTATTCTTCAAAAGGAGTCTGCCAATGGTGCCAAGGACCACACGCAAGTGAGGAATGCCAACAAGGAAATCAAATGGTAACTAATTCGTCCGAGCAAGCAAATTTTGTTGGAAACTACAACAGGCCGAATTTTCAAAATGCAAATAATTACTACACAGGAGCACGCAACAATCACCCAAATTTCTCATGGACGAATCCGAATAATGTCGTGAAAATGCCACACTCCTCCCAACAAGCCCAGTCATTCCAAGATAGAAACCCCAGTCTTGAAGAGATAGTTGCTAAAATGGGCGAACACACCAATAAGTTCATGGCAGAAACTTGCACTACCTTACAAAATCAATCAGCTCAAATCCAAAGCTTAGAGACTCAAGTGGGCCAAATCGCCAATCTACTAAATGGGCAACCTCACGGTGCATTACCGAGTTCCACAGCAGTGAATCCAAAAGAGCAATGCAATGCAATTACTCTTAGGAGTGGCGTGGTGATTGATAATTCAGGATAAGACATTAAGAAGACAGCTGAATATAAAAATACAGATTCAACATCATCTCTGGTTGAAAGTGAAGCACAGAAGTCAGAAAAAGTCTCATCTCAAAATCTGTCCTAAGGTAACACAAAAGGTTCCTTTTCCTCAACGTCTAATGAATGTAAAGATGGACAAACAATTCGAAAATTTTTGGAAATATTCATGAAGCTACACATTAACATTCTTTTCGTTGAGGCTCTGGAGTAAATGCCCAGCTATGCAAAGTTCTTGAAGGATATATTGTCTCACAAACGAAATATTGGCGAATATGGCATGATCGCTTTGACTGAGGAATGTAGTGCTATTATTCAACGTAAACTTCCACAAAAACTGAAAGATCTGGGAAGTTTCACCTTACCATGTGAAATTGGAAAGTCAATTTTTGAGCGGGCATTGTGTGATTTGGGGGTTAGTGTAAATTTAGTGCCACTATCTATTTTTCAAAAGCTTGGTCTTAGCAAAGCAAAGCCCACAAGAATAATTCTACATATGGCTGATTGCTCTGTCAAGCATCCATATGGGGTGATTGAAGATGTCATTGTCAAAGTCGACAACTTTATTTTTCCCACTGATTTTGTGGTTCTTGATATGGAAGAAGATCGTGACATCCCCATTATTTAAGGCCGACCATTCTTAGCAACTGGAGGAGCATTAATTGACGTTCAGAGAGGTGAGCTCAAATTGCAGGTACAAGATGAAGAGGTGACATTTAAAGTGTTTAAATTAATGAAGTACCCAAAAGCTATCGATGATATATTTTTGGTGGAACTCCCTGACACCGTAACAAGGGAAGTTTCACTGGAACAACGCAACTCTCTTGAGCCTTATGGGAGAAAATACTTTGAAATTTTGGGGGAGTCACCATTACGGGTCCTACCACCTATTAAGAAACCACCCGACTATGAAAAGCTTCTAGCGAATGATAAGTTGGTAAATGGGTAACGATTGACACCATATTGGGACGGTACATTTGAAAGTGCAAAGCTCATTACATATCTCGACCTTACATGAAGAAGTATGATGTCAGGCTGTCGACAATAAATACAAGCGCTTGGTAGGAGGTAACCCACTCTAGTATCCTTTTTAGTTTGTTATTTCAATTTTTGTTTGCATTAGTTTTGTTTATATTTATTTATTTATTTTATTTTCATTATTATTTAAAAAAAAAAGATTCCTGATCAATTGCTACGTCGACCAAAGCTCCACAATGCTGACGACCAGCCAAAGATGTTATGAGGTACGCTACTTTTACCTTACTTTTATTTTCTACATTGAGGACAATATTTGTTTTAACTTTGAGGGTAATTTTAGCGTACTTTAGTACTTTGCTATATTTTGGTTCTGCAATATGAAGTCTTAATTTATGTGTCAATGATTTAAATTTTGAACAAATTTATGCCTTAGCTCCTAGATAAACTCTAAGTAGAAGATGATTTGTAGTAGTTAGCATTGACTTTAGCTTATGAAGTTAAACTTAAAACCCTGAGCACGTTTCATTCTTGTTTAACTTGATCTGTTGGAGTTATACTCATGTAGTCTACATATATCGAAGACCAAACACAGTAAGGGAGTGAAGCTCCAGTCAAATATAACGTTAACGAGTAATTACTAAGGACAATCCTTCTTGGTTTTACCCAACATCCTCAAATGCGAATTGAAATCTTTCAGAAATAAGAGAATGATTTAGGCCATCATTGGACCATTTGAGCTTTCTTGCTTTACCCTTTTGCGTCATTTAATGACACCCTTAGTCACCCTTTTTGAGTTTATGATTTAACCGTTCAATTGTACCTATTTCAACCTAGTCACATATAGATTTTCCTACCTGTTCTAAAGAGCACGAGATTTATTGATATATTTGAAGGAGAGTAGGAGAATGTAGGGGTGAGAATGAATAAAAATACTTTTGTCATCCGTTAATTTATTTTTACGTTGCTTTGTTATTACTAGTCTGAGTTGCAAAAAAAAAATGACAAATTCAAAAGTTTAGTTTTATTTTCAGGTTTTTTGTATTTATTTTACTTTGTAATTATGACAAAGGAGTTAATCTGAGTGATATTGAATGAAATAAGTTTGGGGGTTAGAGATCAAAAGAAAGCTTGAGCGAGTTCAATGAGTGAGTGAATGCTGAAAAAAAAATATTGAGTGGGTGAAATAAGGAATGATGGATTATGCTCTGATTACTCGTTTGTATCCATAAAATTTCTACCCTTTAACCCAATCTTACATTACAAGCTTTTAAAGACCTATCGACTTTTATTTTGTTTAATTGATAATTGCTATTAGTTGGATAGTGGGCAAAGCCGATGAACGATTAGAGTGAATGAAGTGATCCCAAGTGAGCTATGAGTGTATTCATTTCCCATAGCTATTTTAGTTGACCTATCAATTAGAGGAAAATAAGAATGAACACACACACAAGAGGTTTTATAAGTAAGCGAATGTCAATGCGCTAGTATGAGTAATTCTTTTGCTTAGTGTTAATCCTAGTAGCTTTTAGTATAATTGTTCAAGCTGAGACGAATTACAAAAAAAAAAAACTTTGATAAGGATTGCTTTACCATTATATTGTATTGTGCTTAGTATATGAGATTGGATTATATATCTGTTGAGACTTTTGCTTAGTTTGGTCCGCTTGAGGACAAACTTTCATTCAAGTTTGGGGGGTGTGATAAGTGTGTATTTTACACACTTTATTGTGCTCTTCAATACTTGAATTGATGAGTTTTACTCAAGTATATGAAAGATTCTAATATATTTGGTGCAAGTGTGTAGAAAAATTGGAGAATTACAGGTTCGGTGAAATCAAACCAGAAGAAAGGAAGAAATTATTGTTTAGCAGAATAGTAGCCGATTGATAGGCACAATTTAACCGATCGATCGGCTGATGAAGAATTTAAAAAAAAAAAAAGGAGAAATCCAGAGAAGATGCCGATCGATCGGCCATTTTGGCGATCAATCTGCTGATGGCATGATAAAAGAGAAAATCCAGAGAAGATGTCGATCGATCGACCATTTTTGCGATCGATCGGCCAAGCTACGACAAGAATGCTAACAGAAGAGTAGCTGATCGATCGGCCATATAAGTCAATCGATCGTGTAACACCCGAGCATTTTCTAATTCGTACGTAGCCCTAGTTAGGGTATGTTGTTGGGGTTACGTTAATTTTAGAGTTATTTTTAATGATAAATGATAAGAGAACTAAGTGGGATAATATATTGTGAAAGAGTGGAGTTTTTAAAGAAATTGTTGTTGAAAAGTCAAAAAGTGATGTGTTGAAAATTCAAAGGAAATAAGAACCAATAGGAAGCTAGTAATAAATTGAATTAAAGGGTGAAAATGTGTGGTTTTATGGATGCTTTTCACGTTGGAAATTCATGAGAGAAAGGAGTTTGAAAATTCAAACCTAAAATGAGTTTGAAAAGTCAAAATATTTGAACCAATGGAATGTTAGTAATAAATAAAATAAAAATCAAAAGAAAAGAGAGTAAGGAAGAAGCAATCACGTTGAAAAGGGGAAAGAAAAGGGGTGGGGTGAGTTTTAAAAATAGAAAATCTTGGTGGTTAAAAAAATAAAGAGAAAAGTCAAAAGTGATTAAAAAGAAAAAAAAGGGTCTTCTTTTTCTTCATCCTCCACGATTTTCTTTCAGCCATTGAAGGGTTTTTCTTCCCTCCATTTCATCGATTCTCCAAGCTTTTTCAAGGGATTAAGGTGAGCTTTTGTTGGGATTTTGAGTTATATGCATTTAGGAGTTGTTTTTAGAGGTTTTTAAGGTAGTTTGGTGAAGTTTGGTTAGGGTTTGGATAACCACGGAGTCCAAATTTTTGGTTTCAAAGGGGTGTTTTCTTTCCAAATTTCATGTTTTATTTGTTGAATGGATTAGTTTAGGTGGTTTTTAGTGAGAAATTGATGATTGGAAGTAAGTTGTGAAAAACTAGTTTTGTGGAGTAAGAGGACCGGTTCTGTTTTGTGCACTTTGAGTTGGCCAAGTTATTTGGTTGGTTGATTTGAGTGTTTCAATGGATAGTAGACGTGTAGAGGTTTACAGATTGAGGTGGCACGTCGAAATTCGTTGAAAAACGAGTAAGTTATGGCCGTTTTAAGTTGGACGCTAAAAATAGTTAGAAAAATCGGATTTGAATGGTTAGGTTGAAAAGTTAGTGTTAGTTTGGTTTAGTTAATTTCTTTAGAATCCCCTAGTGTGTTACTAAGTTAATTTTCCTTATTTGTTAGGTAATCGCTTAGGTTGAAAAGTTAGTGTTAGTTTAGTTTAGTTAATTTCTTTAGAATCCCCTAGTGTGTTACTAAGTTAATTTTCCTTATTTGTTAGGTAATTGCACGAGTAATTTAGCGGCACGAAGTGACAGAACTTTTCTTGAGCAATCAGGTAAGTAGTGAATGCGTGTTTTGTTGCCTTCGGGCCTACACCATGGAACGGTAGGGATTGTTTGCTTGTTTGTTGTGTTTTGTTTTGAGTCGAGCATCGTGTGTCATGCATCATTGTTTTCTAACTACGAAACCACGTGTTTGGCATGTTTGAGTGGTGAGGATGAAATGTAAGATAAGAAAATAGATATGCAACTTGGTCTCGAGTAGAATAGCCTCGTCGGGCAAGTGGCTCGTTGTAGAACCCCGAGAGGGATCCTACGAGAGATGCTATGCTAAATTACGTAATGTGTCGTGAGTATGAATGCCTCGACCTGCTCGTGCTGAAAAGCACACTGGGGATTATGAATGCCTTGACCTGTTCGTGTTGAAAGGCACACTGGGGATTCTGATTGCCTCGACCTGCTCGTGCCGGAAGGCACACTGGGGATTCTACGATCGACGAAGGAGGAGATTCGGTAGTGGCCGTCCCGGATTGTTTAAGATGTGTGCCTCCGATCTTGCTCCATGAGTCAAGGCATGGCCGTCCTGGATTGTGTTGGGACGTGTGCCTACTTGATTCACATGCAAGTGAAAGATAAATGCAACTAGAATGAAAAGAAAACAACAGAGTCTATAGAAACTGCATCCTAGGGTTGAGTCGAGCATGCATTGTTTTAAAGTGCATTTTTTCCCTACTTGCTAAGCATTAGGCTTATGTTTTGTGTTTATGGTGTAGGTGACGATATTTAACCAGGTGAGATAGACGAGACAGCCCAGGACTAGGTTGCAATTGGTGGTGTATGTAGCATGCCGGTGCGGGCACTTGTCGGGGTGCCTCGGTCACGTTCCTCTGGTTGTTGGTGGGGATATGGTATTTTGTCTTGTTGATAGTTTTCTTTTAACTGTTTTTGGATGGTTTGAGTATTTTGGGATCAGCATTGTTGGATTTTACTTGATGTAAATATTTGTGGTCTTGAGACTTATGTGGATTTGGTTTAGATGGTTTTCTAAACGTGTGTTTTCAGGTTTTGGGATGTTGTATAGGTTTCTATCTATTCTGGATGTTTGAAGGGGTTGACTATTTTGTTGGGTTTGATTTATACGTGTGATTTGGGAACTGTTTTGGGATTTCGAACGTATTTATAAATGTTTGATTTTTTCAGGATTTGGTTTCACAAATTTCAGCCGTTATGCCGCTCGTTTTTTTTCGTATAGTAAGCAACGTCGAGTTCATTTGATTTCACGTTTTCATGTTCTTTGGAGTCGAGATTTTAACAAAAATATTTTTAAATTACGTTTTAAACGCGGGATTGGTTAGCAAGTAGCACACCGAACCAGGGTGGGTTCGAGGGCGTTACAGATCGGCAGCAGCGGAATGAACGAGATTAACCTAATTTAGGTTAATCTCAGCCATTCATTGTATTACCAAAAATAGAGTGACGAGAAAAAGAAAAAAACAGAGAGAAAGAAGGGTGTTGAGGAGGGAGATTTGGGGACGACGACTGGAGATAGAGGAAGCGAGTCATTGACGAACCAAGTTTTTCTTTGTTCTTCCTCTTTTCCTTTTCTGAAACTATGATTGTTTTTATTTCTTCTTATGTTTTCCTTTATTTTATCATGAACTAATTTTCTTTTCTAGGGCTACGATATAGCCAAATTATGATTATTTAGTTTTTACTTTAATGCAAGTTATTGATTTTCTGTTTCGTAATTGTGTTGAGTAATTTATTCCATTCTTAATACTTGCGATTGCTTGATCACCAAAAACATGTTTATAGGATTATTTTAAGATATGAGAGTTGCAAAATAATCGTGCACTGAATAATTTACCATGAAAAAGATGTTATACTAGAGATAGCTAATGCGTTTATGTGGTATTTTAATTTCTCGTTCTTAATATATTCAATTAATTCTCAGGATTAGAGACCGACAGTTAATAATTCGTTAGTTGGATAAGTTTATCATTACTCGAGAGAGATTGATAAATAATTTTGTAAAATTGCCATCAACACATAGAAATAGAAATTAATGATTTGTATTATGAATACTAAATAGGATTAATTTAGGTGAAATCGAAAACCTCAGAGCTTTTTCATTATATTCTCAAACTCATTTAATTTCTGTGATTTAATTAAATTATTTTGCATTGTTTTATTAAATCCAAAATCATCAAAGTTCGGTATTGATTATAAATTGGAATTAATTTCATTTGATAATTAGTGAAACTAGTCCTCATGGGATCGACTCGTACTTACGAACTTTATTACTTTTGTGACACGTTCACTTGCGTAGGATTTTTCGCAACAATATTGGCTAGTCATGCATTTTTTTCAATCCCCAAGTGTGATTTGGGTAAAGATACTCACCAGCCCGCCCGCCCGCTCAACTCGCTACTGTAGCGAGCCGAGGCCAGGCTAGCAAGCCAACTTTCCCAGCCCATCCTCTTCCCCAGTGGCCCAACCCACTCTCATCTCTTGTGGGTCCCACCTTCAAATAATTTTAAATGATTATTCTCTCTATTGGAGTTATTCTCTCATCTCTTCGTAGGTCCCACGACCACACTACTGGCCCAAACACACACCTCACACCAGCAACGGTCATTTGAACGTTGCTGACCAGCAACGATCAGTATTGATGACAACGATCGAATATATGCAGGTGTTTTTGCCAATGTGAAATGAGGGTGTATGGACTCATAAACGTGGTTTTTGAATTTATTGAAGGAAGACCTACAAACTAAATCGGAATAAGTTGGACATTTGTTTCGAATCAACAAAAAGTATAATGCATTTCCAATTGTTCTTTCAAATATTGGAGTGTTGTGGTAATTATATTATTTTATGTTGACTATATTGTTCTTTCAATATCAGGGGTTGTTGTCTGCTATGCAGCAAGAATTACCATCTTCAAATATCACTATTGTCTCCAGCATTTGTCCGCAAATTTCAAAAACCAATTTCGGGGCAGAGTATATAAAGATACTTTGTGTAATACGATCAGGGCAACTACAACCTTTCATTTCGAGAGAGAAATGAGGATCTTATATCAGATTAACCTAGATGCTCACGCATATCTTCGAGGATAAAACCCTAGATATTGGAAAATCATCTACACAAACATCCACTTCACTTAGAAAAAGAAGACATAAATCTTTAGATGTATGAAAACATTTTCATTTAAAAGATATTAAAATTGCGGGCAAAATAAAAATTAGAGTCCAATGTAAATTTTGTGCTAAAAATTATGCTTATATTTCTGGTAGCTCTACTAGCACAATTAGTAGACATTTTCAAAAATGTTACTTAAATGAGGAAACACTATATTCAACACAATCTCAATTAAATGTTAGTGGTAATGATATTGTCACATATTCACAAAATAGAATGAGAGAAAGAATAATACAACTTGTAGCACAATCGAGTTGCCTTTATCATTCACTAATAGTGAACTGTTTGAAAAATTTATGAAAGAATATGTTACTCCTAGTTTTAAACGTGTCTCTAGAAGTACTACGAGAAATGATATTCTTAAAATATTTATAAATATAAAAAATAAATTAATTATATTTTTTTCAAATGCTCATTCAATGTTTATTTGCATTACTTCTTATTTATGGGGTGCACGTAATGTTGTTGATTATATAGTTGTAACATCTCATTTTTTTGCTGAATCTTGACAATTAAATAAATGAATTTTAGGATTTCGTAATTATGAATATCTTCATTCTGGCAATACCATCTATAGATTTATTATGACAATATTACAAGAATATTCTATTAAAGATAAAAATTTTAGTATAACTCTTGATAATGCTAGTGCTAATAATGTTGTTATTCATCAATTTAAAGATTATTTACAATTAGATGTTACTCATGGTTCTTTTTTTTTTTACATGAGATGCGTGTGTCATATTTTAAATTTGTTTATTAAGAATGGTATGTTATATATTTCACTTCATATTGAATTAATTAGGTCTGCAATTTCTTATATTATTGAGTCTAATTCAAGACAACAAGAATATAAAGATTTTTGTAAAGCTTCCCAACTTAAACCAAGAAAATTAAAAACCGACGTAGATAATAGGTGAAATTCAACTTATTTGATGTTGTAAAATGTTACGCCATATTGGCAAGTTATTTGTGCTTTTATTAATGATAAGACGCAAAATATTAACCTTGACAAATCTAGTTATGATATTGCTAATATCTTTCTTGATATTTTAAAACCTTTTTATGATGCTACAAATAAATGTTTTGGAATTTATTATCTAACTTCTAATATTATTCTTCCTATTTTTGTAGATTTAACATGTAATTTTGCAAAATATCGACTAGGAGATGAATTTAGTAATATTCTTAATAAAATAGAACAAAATTTAAAAAATATTGGCATAACATTCCTCTTTTTTTTTTATGCATGCATTATGGATCTAAGATTTAAATTAAAAGGAGTATGTCTTATGCTCAATAGGATTTCTATAAATTTATGTATTGCACATTTAATTACTAGAAATGACATAACAAATGAAGTTGCTAATTTATATGCTTCTTATGAAACAAAATATTTCAATGTTAATCGTTATTATTCACGACCTCCATATACCGAGAGTTATCCTAGTAGTAGTAATGGTGATGGTGGAAGTAGTTTTAGTCAACAATATATTATTGATGATATATGGAGTGAATTACAAACTGAAAATTATTCTACTTCTTCTACAAATGAACTCAATATTTATTGTGAAGCTCGTTATCAATTTTCTCGAGATGAGAATTTTGATATTTTAGATTGGTGGAAAAGACATTCTACTACATATCCTATTCTATTTATAATGGCACGTGATCTACTAACACATCTTGTTTCTACTGTAGCATCGGAATCTGCTTTTAGTGCAGGTAAACATGTTTATGATGAACGAAGAGGAATACTTGCATCGGATCTTGTGGAGACGCTTATTTGTATCAAAGATTGAACCGACGCCAAGACGAGAGATCAACAACTAGAGGATGAAATTCATGAGTTTATGAAGTTGGATATTGAAGACTAGAGATTCTTTTTATTGAATTTTCTTTTGTAATTTGAAGTAATTTCTTTTTTTCAAATTTGTAATTTTTTTCAAATTCTAATTTCTTTTTATATGTCAAAATATTTTTAATGATATTTATGTGATATTTTTTATTGGATAGTCTCAAATAATTTTTTTTATTAATACATTCAATTTTATATACCTTAACATAACTAATTTTTAAATTAAATAAGTAAATATCGTTGGCATATAATTATTAATTCTTATTATAATTTTAAATGAAAATTTTTAAATAACTTATATTATATTATTATAAGTTAATATTATATTATTATATTATATTATATTATTATAGCCTCGGCTCGTTAGGCTCATTGATATGGCTCGGCTCGTTTAACTCGTGGCTCGCGAGCTGGCTCGGGTTGAAATTTTTTCACGCTGCCTCGTTAAGCTCGGCTCGTTAGGCTCGATAGACTCGTTAGGCTCGGTGAGCCGGACTACTTCTGGCTCGGCTAGGCTCGGCCGACTCGTTTGTCATCTCTAGATATGGGATTGAATAATGTATGTGTAGCACCCGGCCCTATCGAACCAGCTCTTTTATTATTAATAAAATACACTTTATTAGTCAATAAATTAAGTAGGGTTATTAAATAACTTGGCAAAGGGCATTAGAGTAAATTGCAATTTTCAAAGAGTGGATAACGTATTTAAGGGAAGAGGGTTGGGTTTAATGCACTGTAGCCGCCACCATTTCATACCATTTCCTCTTCGGGTTTCAGCTCAGGCAGACGAGCTCTCTAGGCGATCTTCCTCGCGCGATTCACCTTCGACCTAGGTAAGTTTTCCATTCATCTTCTCGATATTATAGTGAGTAGATAGCGGGAGTGCAATGCGTGTGTAACTTGGTGAATGCTGTGAGTGAGCTGAGTTCGAGTTTAGTGCTGAACCCAGAATGTGCGATGGCCCGAAGTTCTAAGCTAGCTCCTTAGATTCGTGAATGATGTGGGATGAGATTTAGTGAAGTTCTGATTAGTGTTCTGTTTATGACACTAGGTGAACAGGGCTTTCAAGTAGTTGAAACCGAGCGATTTTCAGGAGACCAGGTAAGTAGAGTTTGTTTGTGCCTTCGGGCCTACATCACAAAACAGTAGGATTTATGTATGTTGTGTGTTTATTTCCAGTTGTCATGCATCATATTTTGAAATGTACGAAAATGAATTTACATGTTTTGAATCGGCAAGGAATGAACAGATTGAAACAGTACGTGAAGCAGATTTGCTGTTAAGGGAATTAATCCAACCCTTAATGAGCCAGTGGATTGAGATTTTGGGAAAAGTGATCCACTTCCCAATCCGACAGGGGGATCTGAACAGTTATGAGTATCAGATTTGCTGTTAGGGGAATTAATCCAACCCTTAATGAGCCAGTGGATATTTATACTTTGGGAGAAATGATCCAACTCCCAATTTCACATGGGGATCTGTACGGAAACGATGAATATGCAACTGAGATGAGAAAAGTAGAAACTGCATGTTTAGGAAATTATGATTCAGTATTTCATTTCACTATTGCTTTACTTGCTTAGCATTAGGCTAATAGATGAGTTTTGTGATGTAGGTGAAGAAGCTTTAGCAGGTGTGTTTACTGAGTTCACAGAAGGCTAGTTGGGTTGGAGGAGTGCATCCACACAATGTTCTGGCAGCTGATGGGGCAGTTTAATTGATGTCTGTTGGAGTGAAGGTTTTATTATCAATGCTTTATTTTAGATGGATCGAGTTTCATAACAGTAGTGATTTCAGCGTTTTGAACAAATTGAGTTTTATTATTTGATAATGACTTTCCGCTGAGGTTTGAAGATTTGCACTTGTTGGATTTTAAGCAATACATGGGTTTGAATCCTTTTCTGAGTGATTTCAGTAAGGCAAATAGATTCTTTTTCATAAATGGAGTTATATTGTATAATTAGAAGTAGCCAAAATGTCGCCCTGGATTTATCGGTAGATGGGATGTGTTTTGTTATCTGTCGGTAGATGCATTCTATCGGCAGAAGTTGAGTAGTTTGAACCTACCGGAAGGAGATGTCTATCGGAAGGTGTATCCAAATTTCTATCGGATGATGTCTTCAGTAAAGGCATCAGAAGATGTAGCCTTATTTCTATCGGCAGATGAAGTCATGTTGACTTCATCGGCAGTTGAAGTTGTATGTGCAGTCGTGTTGGCTTCATCGGCAGATGAAGTCATGTTGACTTCATCGGCAGATGAAGTTGTGCTGACATCATCGGCAGATGAAATTGTGTTGACGTCATCGGCAGATGAAGTTGTGCTGACGTCATCGGCAGATCAAATTGTGCTGACGTCATCGGCAGATGAAGTTGTGCTGACGTCATCGGTAGGTGCAGCCCGCCGAGAAATGTCTTTCAGTTCCAAGTCTTCAGATCCACGTCATCGGCAGGGTCTTATATTTGCTGTGTCTGCTTCTTCCGTTGATTTTTTTTTTCACCGGCAGATGTGGTTGTCTTTAGAGTTTTAATAGTGTTTTGTGATTTAAACCTTTATTTTTTTTTTTTGGTCGATTTATCTCGAACATTTTATCCGATTATCCAAACACTTTATGGTTTTGTTTAACTCTAAGTTACTTAAATTAATTCCGCTGCAAGATTTTAAATTATGAATGAAGTTTTTAGTTCGTGTACGGGTTTTGTGTGACGAACCGGGTTCAGAGAATTCGGGGCGTTACAGTATGTGAGTCATTCAATAATGTATGTGAGTCATTCAATGTAGTTCTATTACCTATCAAGGACAAACCGATTCCGACCATCTTTGAGATGATTCAAAAGTGCTTAATGACTAGGATTGTGAAAAAATACGATAAGTTGGCATCGTCAACAGACGTCTTGTGTCCTCATGTAATAAAAAAGCTTGTGAAGCTAGAATGTGTAGCTCAAAATTGGAGTGTTGTGCTTGCGGGAGATGCACGGTTTAATGTTAGCAACGACAACGAATAATATGTTGTCGACATGAATATATGTGTGTGCAACTATTACAGATGGGAGCTTACTAGAATCTCGTGTGTCAATTTCATTCCCTGCATTCATTTCATGAGACTTGCACCAAAAAATTACGTTCATCAATACTATTACCGGGGAACTTATTTGCAGATATACTCACACTTCATTCATCTCTTTATCGGCCAACACGTGTGGCCGCTCGTACAAAATATGAAGCAAATTCTTCAGCCTATAAGAAAACCCCAACTTGGTAGGCCGAAGAAGAAAAAAGTGTGAAATGTCGATGAGCCGCCAAGTTTGACAATTACTAGAAAGAACTTAACGATGTTGTGTGGGATATGTCGGCGTCAGGGGCATAATAGTCGCACTTGTTCTGACAGGGGATCCACTTCAGTCGCTACTTCCGCTTATGCTTCACAATACACATTTATGGGTTTCTACACATTTGACGGGACACAGGTACATTTCAACACATTTCGCTCGTAAATACACTTTCATTATTTTATAATATAGTTTTCATTATGTGCAAGAATCTTTTATACACGGGAGAGGTAGAAATGTATGACTATTCGGGCTGTAATTTCTGTAAAAATGTCTAATTTAGTGAGATAAAGTTGTAAAAATGGACAGAGTTTCTTTGCTTTATGACTCCCCCATAGATAACTTCAAACAATTTGTGCATATTCAAATTACAATTTTATAAACCAAAGTCAGTTCCAGTTAATTAAATACAAGCATAGAGTAAAACCATAAAGTAAAGTACAACTATACACCACATAACATAAACTAAACGATAATCATAAAGTAAAGTACAATCATACTACTCATAGCATAGACTAAAGTACAAATATAAAGTAAAGAATATAAAATGAAATACAAAAACATAAACTAAACTATGGTGGGACATCATCATCATCTCGTTCCACCCAATCCATGAGGGTTTTCCTCACCTCTCTGTGGGACTAAACTAGTTCTCTCTGTGACAATGTGAGCTCTTCGACTCTGCCTACGAAGAACTCTAATCTCTGCTTCATCCTGTCCCACCTACTAGCCGTCTGGAGGGACAATGGCCGAGTGGGGGCATCCTCAATAAGAACATCTGCAGAGGTGGAGACCCTCTGTGTAACACCCGGGATATTTTTAAGGAAAATTGGAGATAAAATAAAAGAATAAGAAAATAGATTGTTTTAATTAATTTAAAAGAAAAGTGAATGGTTTTAGGTTCGGGGATTTTCAGTGAAATTAAGCTGTAGGTTATAATTTAAGAACGAGATTTAATGAAATTTGAAATGGTCGGACATACGGGAGGGCAAAACGGTAAATGAGAATGTAGCACCCGGTTTCAATAAATCAAAATAAGTTATTAAACGGTGGTATATAATTTTTATGGTTAAAATTTAGTGAAATGTTGATTAGGTTGTAAATGACTAAGCAGGGGCAAGATGGTAATTGCGAATTTATATTGTGGATAAGGTATTTAAGGAAAGGTTTAGTGAGGTTTAGCCGCCACTGTTTTATTACTCTTACCTCTCAGCTCAAGCAGACTACCTCTGGGCGATTTCCCCTCCGGTTTTCCCCAACCAAGGTGAGTTTTGAATCAACTACTTGCCGTTCTAATGCTAGGGTAGCTGAAGGATTGCAATGTATGTATCTTCGATAAGCTGCGGGTGAGAGATTTGGGTTTTGAGGTTTAGTGATGTATCGGGAATGCTTAATCAGTAGAGCCCCAAACTGGCTTCCTTAGACTTCAGTAGTTAGATAAAGTTTAGTGGAGATCTAATCCATAATCTGTCAATGGTTTTAGGTGAGCAGATTTTTGGAGTAGCATATAGCCGAGCGATTTCCAGGAGCCAGGTAAGTAAAGTAATGTGTGAGCCTTCGGGCCTACATCACAAAACAGTAGGTTTATGCATGTTTGAGTGTTTCTTTTCTTTATGTCATGCATTAAGTTTTTGAAGAATTACGAAAATGAATTTATGTGCAAGGTTATGATGAGTATGAATTGAATGAAACAGAGTAGCTGTTAAGGGAAATAATCCGCCCCTTAACTGAGTAGAGGATTTATTACATTGGGAGAACCGATCCCACTCCCAAGGGAATTAAGGGATCTGTATTAGCTGTTAAGGGAAGTAATCCGCCCCTTAACTGAGTAGAGGATTTATTACATTGGGAGAACCGATCCCACTCCCAAGGGAACTTAGGGATCAGACCAGTTTATGAACGATGCACAACTGAGTTGAGAAAATTAGAAACTGCATGATCAGGGTTTATGTTTCAGCATACATTTCATTAATGCTTTACTTGCTTAGCATTAGGCTAATAGATGAGTTTTGTGATGTAGGTGTTGAGGATACAGCAGGTGATTTCCCTGAGAGCATAACCGAGTAGATGAGGTTGGTGGAGCACGGCTGTGCAACGGTCAGGCATCTGATGGGGCAGTTTGACTGGTGTCATTGACTAACAAAGATTAATTGACAGTATTTCAAATTTATTATACTGAGCTTTCATGACAGTAGAAATTTTAATGTTTTGGAATTCGCTTTTGAGTTTCTTTTCTGATAACGATATTCTGTTGGGATTTCAAGATAGTACTTATGAGTTTCTAGTGACACAAAGGTTTGGATTGTCTCTGGTTAGTTTTAGCAAGAATGAGTTACTTGAAGTTTTCAAAAGTATTCTTAGTTTTCTTTGAATTTAGTATTCTGTTGGTTTATTACTGGATTTGCAAGTGAAGCGATTAGAGTTGTTGTTTTGCTCTCTATCGACAGATGATATCTGTCGGTAGATGTTGAGTAAATTTTAAATTCTATCGGAAGATGTCTTCTGAAAAGCCATCGGAAGATGTAAATTTTAAAGTCTATCAGTAGACGCTTTAAGGAGTTACGTGAGTAGCACGTGTCGGTAGATGTAGTCCATTCCATCGGAAGAGGGAGAAACCCGTTTGTCGTTTAGCGAATCGGAAGGTGTAGAGTAACCCGTTTGTCGTTTAGCGAATCGGAAGGCGTGGAGTCATATTGTTGTTATCGGAAGATGACGTGTGTTTGTCTATTGAGAGATGAAATTGCGCTGACTTCATCGGCAAATGAAGTTATGTTAACTTCATCGGCAGATGAAGTGGTGTGTGAAGTTACCATGATTTCATCGGCAGATGAAGTTGTGGGTGAAGTTGTGTAGACGTCATCGGCAGAAGCCTTTGGTTTTCTGCTTCTGCTCCTTCCGTTGACTAGTCGTCGGCAGACGAGTTCAACTCGTGACGTCATCGGCAGGAACCTCGTTCCGTTTCCTTCCGTTGACTTTGCCGTCGGCAGATGAATTCGACTTTTGTAATTCCTTGAGTAGTCCATCATTTAAAACCTTATTTTCTCTTGACCGAATACTTTAAACATTTCCATTAATCTTTCCAACAATATTTTCACAGCTAGTTAAATCCCCATTGTAGTTTTAAATAATTTTCCGCTGCAAAGTTTTCAAATGTTTTGAACGTTTAGAAAATGTCAAATTTTGAATGTCGAATGAAGTTTTAAATTTATTCAAAATTTCTTAGTATGATCAAGTAATGAGTAGCAAACCGGGTTCAGATAACTCGGGGCGTTACAGTATGGTATCAGAGACATTCAGTTAAACCGTTCAAAAGATTACTCATCAGTGCCAATCGTTGCATGGAAGTACTCCAACAACTGTAAGTGTTTATGTTAGCTTTAGTTATAAAATGTTTATGAGAGTAGTTAACCCTGTGCAGGAAATTAGTAAAAATGGCTAGGTGCCCAGGAAGACCAAGAATACCAAGAGAGATACCAAGTCCTAGACGTGAGGAGGACTCTAGTGTAATTAGGCAGCTGACAGAATTAATGCGTCAGCAGACTGATATTGTGCGTCAACAATCTGATCAATTAGGAGTGCTGTTGAATCGGGAAGCACAAGGAAGTGCTAACTCAGGTTCTAACAGTGAACATTCTGGAGATAGATTCCGAAGACTGAGACCACCCACATTTGATGGACATTCCTCCGATCCAGTCATTGCTGAGGGATGGCTTAGGAAGATTGAAAGTATGTTCAGGTGTGCCAACATAGGAGAAGAAGAGAAAGTCACGTTGGCAACCTTTCATTTGGCTGGAGAAGCTCAGCTCTGGTGGGAGACAATAGAAACCACCACAGATGTTTTGACAATGCAATGGTCACGATTCAAAGACATTTTCTACGGGAAGTATTTCAATAGCACCGTCCAAACTGCAAAGAAGTTGGAGTTTCTGAACTTGAAGCAGACAGGGTCTGTGGCCGAGTATAGTAGGCAGTTTGAGTCCCTGTCCAGGTTTGCTGGACACTTTGCTCACAAAGACGAGGATAAGGTGTTCAAGTTTGTGCATGGACTGAAACCAGAAATTTACCGAGGAGTTAAATTTTGCGGTATTAAAGGTTTGGCGTTAAGTGAAGTAGTGTCCACTGCTCTGGAAGTGGAAGAGGCTGAAAGGATGTGTGCTGGAACAAAGGAAGTCCCACAAAGGTTTGTTCAACCACAACAACAGAGACTGTCCGGCCTTGAAGAATGGCCCTGCTGTGATTAAGCCAAGAATATTCTCCATGGTTGAGCCAGGCGATGATGAGCAGCCTGCTGTGGTGTCAGGTACTATACTGGTCAATTCCCTACCCGCTTTTACATTGATAGATTCTGGTGCAACACATTCATTCGTAGCATTGACATTTGCTGATAAGTTAGATGTAAAGCTTACCTCTACTGTGCATGTATTTGATGTTGCCTTACCCTCTGGTGAACATATGCACTCTAACCAAGTAATTCCTGATAGCAATGTATTGGTAGGGAACATGAATTTACCTGCCGATCTCATTATTATGGACATAATGGGATTCGATGTAATCCTAGGAATGGATTGGTTGTTTAAACATTATGCCACAATTGATTGTAGGACTGGAATAGTTAGTTTCCAACCCCCTGGTAATTTGAAACATACCTTTCAGGCCTCAAGGAAGAGTGAGGTGATGTCTGTGATGACTTCCATTAACACTAGACCTTCCCTGTGTAGGGAGTATTTGTGCTTTTTGGCCAGCGTTTTAGACACGCAACATTTAGGAAAATCAAGTCCCCAAAATGTCTTGGTTGTTCAAGATTTTCCTGAAGTATTCTTAGATGACCTTCCTGGCTTGCCACCAGATAGGGAAATTGAATTTGTTGTGGATGTTTACCCAGGCGCCGAGCCTGTATCTAAGAATCCTTATAGACTAGCACCTACAGAGCTTAAAGAATTAAAGAAACAGTTGGAAGAACTATTAGAGAAATGGTTCATACGCCCAAGCTTTTCGCCATGGGGTGCACCTATCCTTTTTGTCAAAAAGAAAGATGGATCAATGCGTATGTGCATAGACTATAGGGAATTAAATAAGCTAACTATCAAAAACAAGTATCCCTTACCGAGAATTGATGACTTATTTGACCAGCTTAGAGGTGCAAAAGTTTTCTCTAAGATTGACCTTAGATCCGGTTATTACCAACTGAAGGTTAAATCCGAAGATATCACAAAGACTGCCTTTCGTACTAGGTATGGACATTATGAGTTTTTGGTTATGTCTTTTGGTTTGACAAATGCACCGGCAGCCTTTATGGATCTCATGAATAGGGTGTTTCGTGAGTATTTAGATAAGTTTGTTATTGTATTCATTGATGACATCCTAATCTACTCTAAAACTGAGGACGAGCATGCAAGGCATTTGGGATTGGTGTTGGAGTTACTAAGACAGCACCAACTTTATTCTAAGTTTTCCAAGTGTGAATTTTGGTTGGACAGAGTTCACTTTCTTGGTCACGTGATCTCTGGTGATGGAATATCTGTCGATCCAGCTAAAGTTCAAGCAGTTAAGGAATGGCCCCAACCGAAGAATGCTACAGATATCAAGAGCTTTCTTGGACTAGCAGGGTACTACAGAAAGTTCATTGAGGGGTTTTCGAAGATTGCCACACCCCTCACTATGTTAACAAGGAAAAATGTAAAGTATATTTGGACTGATAAGTGTGAGTTCAGTTTCCAAACCTTAAAGCAGAAATTGACCAATGCACCTATACTAACCCTTCCTGTTGAAAATGGTAAGTTTAGTATTTATTGCGATGCTTCCCAAATTGGACTTGGCTGTGTTTTGATGCAAGACGGAAAAGTTATAGCTTATGCATCTAGGCAATTAAAAGTGCACGAGAAGAATTATCCTACTCATGACTTAGAATTAGCTGCAGTGGTTTTTGCATTAAGGATTTGGAGGCACTACCTGTATGGACAAACTTGCGAAATATTTTCAGATCATAAGAGTCTGAAGTACATTTTCACACAGAAGGAGCTAAACATGAGGCAACGTAGATGGTTGGAATTTGTAAAAGACTATGACTTTGAAATTAAGTATCATCCCGGCAAAGCGAATGTAGTGGCAGACGCTTTGAGCAGGGTGACTCCATCGGTTTCTACGTTGATTCTAGACATACCGATAGCCTTAGAGACTGAATTCCTAAGGTTTAACCTTGAAGCAGTATCTAGCGTGTCAGCCATGCTTTCGGCCATATCTTTAAGGCCTACTATTTTGGGGAGAATAAAGGAAGTTCAAATGAATGACGCTGAATGCAATAAGTATAAGCTGTACATAGATTCTACTGTCAAGACAGATTTCAACTGCTCGGCTGATGGAATCCTTAAGTTTAGAAATAGATGGTTTGTTCCAGCTAATGTCGAGCTTCGAAAGGAAATTCTATCCGAGGCTCATTCTTCTAGACTCTCTATTCATCCTGGAAGTACTAAGATGTACAGAGATCTCAAGCAACATTTTTGGTGGCCAAGTATGAAAAGATGTGTGGCGGAGTACGTGGAGTCATGTTTGGTCTGCCAGCAGGTCAAAGCTAAACATCAGAGGCCTGCAGGAACATTGCAACCCCTACCAGTTCCGGAATGGAAGTGGGAACAAGTGACAATGGATTTTGTTACAGGATTGCCTAGAACAGCAAAAGGACACGATGCAATTTGGGTAATAGTTGATCGTTTGACCAAATCCGCCCATTTTCTGCCTATTAAGATAACATATTCGATAGATCAACTAGCAGAGTTGTATGTGCAAGAGATCATTAGATTGCATGGAGTTCCAAGCACTATAGTTTCAGACCGAGACTCTAGATTTACATCTAAGTTTTGGAAAAGTTTGCATAAGGCTATGGGAACACAACTTAACTTTAGCACAGCCTTTCACCCTCAAACAGATGAACAATCCGAGAGAACTATTCAGACCTTAGAGGATATGCTCCGAGCGTGCATATTAGATTTTCAAGGATCTTGGAGTAAGTATTTACCATTGGTAGAGTTCTCTTACAACAACAGTTTTCAGGCGACAATAGGAATGGCACCGTATGAGGCATTATATGGACGAAAATGCAGATCACCTTTGTACTGGGATGAAGTTGGCGAAGCACAACTACTAGGTCCTGATATCGTGCAGCAAACAGTGGAGAAGATTGCCCTCATCCGACAGAGAATTTTGACAGCTCAAAGCCGACAGAAAAGCTATGCAGACAAGAGGAGAAGAGAACTGGAATTTGAAGTAGAGGATGAAGTTTTCCTTAAGGTGTCACCTTTCAAAGGAGTCGTGAGATTTGGAAAAAGAGGAAAGTTGAACCCCAGATTTATTGGACCGTTCACTATCCTGAAGAGAGTTGGGAAAACAGCCTATCAATTACAGCTACCAGCTTCTATGGAAGGAATACATGATGTGTTCCATGTCTCTATGCTAAAGAAGTGTATACGGGATCCAACTCATGTCGTTGAACAGCAGAACATTGAGATTCAACCTACACTCACCTATGAAGAAAAGCCAGTAAAGATTCTAGATTATGCAGTGAAGGTATTGCGCAACAAAGAAGTGCCACTAGTGAAAGTCTTATGGCACAACAAGAACTTGGAGGAGACAACTTGGGAACGCCAGCAAGACATGATGGATCAACATCCGGAGTTATTCAGGTACTGAATTTTGAGGACAAAATTCTTTAAGGAGGGTAGATTGTAGCACCCGGTTTCAATAAATCAAAATAAGTTATTAAACGGTGGTATATAATTTTTATGGTTAAAATTTAGTGAAATGTTGATTAGGTTGTAAATGACTAAGCAGGGGCAAGATGGTAATTGCGAATTTATATTGTGGATAAGGTATTTAAGGAAAGGTTTAGTGAGGTTTAGCCGCCACTGTTTTATTACTCTTACCTCTCAGCTCAAGCAGACTACCTCTGGGCGATTTCCCCTCCGGTTTTTCCCAACCAAGGTGAGTTTTGAATCAACTACTTGCCGTTCTAATGCTAGGGTAGCTGAAGGATTGCAATGTATGTATCTTCGATAAGCTGCGGGTGAGAGATTTGGGTTTTGGGGTTTAGTGATGTATCGGGAATGCTTAATCAGTAGAGCCCCAAACTGGCTTCCTTAGACTTCAGTAGTTAGATAAAGTTTAGTGGAGATCTAATCCATAATCTGTCAATGGTTTTAGGTGAGCAGATTTTTGGAGTAGCATATAGCCGAGCGATTTCCAGGAGCCAGGTAAGTAAAGTAATGTGTGAGCCTTCGGGCCTACATCACAAAACAGTAGGTTTATGCATGTTTGAGTGTTTCTTTTCTTTATGTCATGCATTAAGTTTTTGAAGAATTACGAAAATGAATTTATGTGCAAGGTTATGATGAGTATGAATTGAATGAAACAGAGTAGCTGTTAAGGGAAGTAATCCGCCCCTTAACTGAGTAGAGGATTTATTACATTGGGAGAACCGATCCCACTCCCAAGAGAATTAAGGGATCTGTATTAGCTGTTAAGGGAAGTAATCCGCCCCTTAACTGAGTAGAGGATTTATTACATTGGGAGAACCGATCCCACTCCCAAGGGAACTTAGGGATCAGACCAGTTTATGAACGATGCACAACTGAGTTGAGAAAATTAGAAACTGCATGATCAGGGTTTATGTTTCAGCATACATTTCATTAATGCTTTACTTGCTTAGCATTAGGCTAATAGATGAGTTTTGTGATGTAGGTGTTGAGGATACAGCAGGTGATTTCCCTGAGAGCATAACCGAGTAGATGAGGTTGGTGGAGCACGGCTGTGCAACGGTCAGGCATCTGATGGGGCGGTTTGACTGGTGTCATTGACTAACAAAGATTAATTGACAGTATTTCAAATTTATTATACTGAGCTTTCATGACAGTAGAAATTTTAATGTTTTGGAATTCGCTTTTGAGTTTCTTTTCTGATAACGATATTCTGTTGGGATTTCAAGATAGTACTTATGAGTTTCTAGTGACACAAAGGTTTGAATTGTCTCTGGTTAGTTTTAGCAAGAATGAGTTACTTGAAGTTTTCAAAAGTATTCTTAGTTTTCTTTGAATTTAGTATTCTGTTGGTTTATTACTGGATTTGCAAGTGAAGCGATTAGAGTTGTTGTTTTGCTCTCTATCGACAGATGATATCTGTCGGTAGATGTTGAGTAAATTTTAAATTCTATCGGAAGATGTCTTCTGAAAAGCCATCGGAAGATGTAAATTTTAAAGTCTATCAGTAGACGCTTTAAGGAGTTACGTGAGTAGCACGTGTCGGTAGATGTAGTCCATTCCATCGGAAGAGGGAGAAACCCGTTTGTCGTTTAGCGAATCGGAAGGTGTAGAGTAACCCGTTTGTCGTTTAGCGAATCGGAAGGCGTGGAGTCATATTGTTGTTATCGGAAGATGACGTGTGTTTGTCTATTGAGAGATGAAATTGCGCTGACTTCATCGGCAGATGAAGTTATGTTAACTTCATCGGCAGATGAAGTGGTGTGTGAAGTTACCATGATTTCATCGGCAGATGAAGTTGTGGGTGAAGTTGTGTAGACGTCATCGGCAGAAGCCTTTGGTTTTCTGCTTCTGCTCCTTCCGTTGACTAGTCGTCGGCAGACGAGTTCAACTCGTGACGTCATCGGCAGGAACCTCGTTCCGTTTCCTTCCGTTGACTTTGCCGTCGGCAGATGAATTCGACTTTTGTAATTCCTTGAGTAGTCCATCATTTAAAACCTTATTTTCTCTTGACCGAATACTTTAAACATTTCCATTAATCTTTCCAACAATATTTTCACAGCTAGTTAAATCCCCATTGTAGTTTTAAATAATTTTCCGCTGCAAAGTTTTCAAATGTTTTGAACGTTTAGAAAATGTCAAATTTTGAATGTCGAATGAAGTTTTAAATTTATTCGAAATTTCTTAGTATGATCAAGTAATGAGTAGCGAACCGGGTTCAGATAACTCGGGGCGTTACAGAGAATTTAATTAATGGTTAGTTTTATTATTATTATTATTATTTAAAAATAATAATAAATAAAAATCAACAGAATAGCCGAAGCTATTCTGTCGAGCCCGAGCGCGAGAAGCAGGGGAGGGGAGAGGGAGACCACGAGCGACGTCCCTCCTCCGACGAGCACCGGCGACTCCGACGTTCTCCGGCCAGACGACGGCGACGAGCTGGGCCCGGTTCTCTCCACGCACGAACCGATCAGGTAAGCTCGGTTCCTCCCCTGTTTCGGTTCTGTTCGGGGCTGTGGATCGCCGAGCTGCTAGAGCTCTGATCACCGGCCTAGATTGGTGTAACACCCCGGTTCCCTGAACCCGATTTGTTACTCAAAACCCTGAATATTACTAAGAAAACTTGGGCCAAATTTAAAACTTCGTTGAAAATTCAGAATTTGAAATTTGACAAAACATGAAAACTTGCAGCGGAAATCGTTTAAACAAAAGTAAAATTAAACAAAGCCATGTTAAAATAATCGTTGGGAATATTAAGAAACAATCAGTTGAGAAGCAAAGGTTTAACTTGTAAAATAGTTTAAAGATTTCAAAAGTCAATTTCATCGACCGCCGAACAAAGTCAACAAAAAGGGAAGGCTGCTCGAAGACATCCACCGATGACTAAACGACAAAGCACAAGATTTGTCATCCGGTCACTAAACGACAAAACATAAAATTTGTCATCCGGTCACTAAACGACAAAACATAAAATTTGTCATCCGGTCACTAAACGACAAAATATATCCTTCATCTACCGGTGACGTCAGCCGGATGATCTCTCTCATCCGATCGACTTTACTCTACATCCACCGGTGACGTCAGCCGGAAGATCTCTCTTATCCGGTCGACTTTACTCTACATCCACCGGTGACGTCAGCCGGAAGATCTCTCTTATCCGGGCACTAGACGACAAACAAAACACCTATATCATCCGACGAACAAAACACTCGACATCATCCGATAGAAAAGAAACACAACACTATCCACAGAAAAGAATTTACTTACTTCCCAATGACCATTCAGGAACGACTCAAGCCATAGCATTAATCAAACCCGATAAAATCAACATTTAAAACTCAATAGATTGCTAGTATCAGTAAATTTCAAAACGTATTCAAAATGCTAAAATTTCTACTGTCATGAGAACTCAACATACTCAGACTGAATCCTTGACTACTAGTCCTCCACACTGACAGACATCAGTTAAACCGCCCCATCAGCTGCCAGAACATTGAATAGGTGCACTCCTCCAACCCGACTAGTCCTCAGTGAACTCAGTAAACACACCTGCTGTCACTTCTTCACCTACATCACAAAACTCATCTATTAGCCTAATGCTAAGTAAGTAATGCAGAAATGATATGAATTACTGAAACATAAACTCCTAAACATGCAGTTTCTACTTTCTCATCTCAGTTGTTCATTCATCGTTTCTGATACAGATCCCCCTGTGAAATTGGGAGTTGGATCAACTCTCCCAAAGTATATATATCCACTGACTCATTAAGGGGCGGATTAATTCCCTTAATAGTAAATCTGATTCACATGTTCAGATCCCCCTGTGAAATTGGAAGTTGGATCAGCTCTTCCAAAGTATATATCCACTGTCTCATTAAGGGGCGGATTAATTCCCTTAACAGTAAATCTGATTCACTTTGCTGTTTCATCACATTCAATCCTCTCCATACCAATGTGTATTCAAATTCATTTTCGTATACATTTTGAAAACATGATGCATGGCATACAAACATATCCAAGTAAATACAAACCTAACGTTTTGTGATGTAGGCCTGAAGGCACAAGCAAACATTACTTACCTGGATCTCCTGGAATTGTCTAGGTAGCTAACCACTTCGGGTATTGCTCAACCTAAAACCGTAGACAGAGCATATATTAAATTTCCTCTAATCTTCATTCTAAACCACTATAAATCTAAGGGAAACTCTGGTCATTGAGCATTCTCGATTTCGACTTAAACCGAACTAACTCTCACTTACCGTATTTTCCCAAACCTCAATATCATCTCTCCCACCAACAATAGATACAATGTAGCTAGAAATAGAGGCAAAACTCACCAAGTTCGGAAGAAGTCGCTGGAGAAAGTCGAAGGGGGTCTCCTATCGTGCTCTGCTAGGCTGAGGAGCTGAGAATGGGGAGGAAATGGAATAAAACAGTGGCGGCTACTTCAATAATAGTTTCCTTAAATACGTTATCCACCTTTAGATTTCTAATTACCCTTATACCCTTGCCTAGTCATCCACTAACCCTACATTTAATATTTTCATTTCTTTAAAAAAGAATAGAGAAACGGTTTAACAGGACCGGGTATTACAATTGGCCGCCTCCGGCATGGGTTTGCCGACCCTGGTCCGGTTTTGGTTGCCTGGCTGTGAAGAGCCCTTTTTGGGCGAAAGTACAGTGAAGCCCGATTTAGGGCATTTCGGTTTTGGTGGGTGTAGCTCGGGATTTTGGTTAGATTATTCAAATTGAAGGTGTGGGGGGTCGTTTGGTGAGGAATTGAGTGAGAATTGATGGAAAATAAGAAATGGGGATTTTCCAGGTAGGGGCAGTTCGGGTTTTTGCTATTTTGACCTAGCTAGGGTTATTTGTTTTAAAATTCCTTTTGGCCGGTTAAAATAGGCTATTAGAGGAGTACGTGGCCGCTGGAATCGTTCAATTCTGATATTCGACGCGAAAGTTACGCGCGTTTGAAGTTTCGGGTCGGTTTTTATCGAACCTCAATTAGTGGCCCGTTTAGTTAGATTTTAGTTGGAGTAGGCTAAAAATAGTAGTTTGAGAGTAATTGGTGAATGTAGGCTTAATTTTAATGGAGTTGAAGTTGGACGGTAAAATTTACATAAAAATCGGGTTTTGTGTTTTGGTGAGAAAAAGGAGTTTGAAGTATGGTTAGTTTTAGTTAGAAAATTTATGAGTGAATTGCTAAGTTATTTTCTATAATTGATAGGTTATCAGACAAGTGAATTGATCGTTAGAGGTGAGCACCGTAAAGCCGAGCAGTCAGGTAAGTAGAGGACGTTTGTGTTTTGCCTTCGGGCCTACACCACAGAACGGTAGGTTTGTTGTTTGTTGTTTGGTTGTCTTCTTTGTTGGTTGAGCATTGTTGGTTGATTGCTTTGCTTTGTTTTGGTCTGGTCTTAGTATTTGTGCAACTTGCATCATAGTGTGAAATGCATCGTAGTTTATAGCCTCGGGGGATGTTTGTTTGTTTGGTGTTGTATTGTTGACTTGTGTTGTTGTGTTGATAGTTTCGTGTGGTATTGCATATTTGAAGCATGCATCATGGTATAGCACGTTAGAAATGATTAGTGGCATTGTTTGGCATTGTGAGCATGAATGTAATCAGATAAAGTAAAATGTAAAATGCATCTCGAATAGGGTGACTTGTCGGGCTGAGGATGCTGGTAGTAGCACCCCGAGGGGAACTCTATGAGAGATGACCGGCTAAAACACGAGATCCTGATTAGTGTGCCTTGTCGGGCTGAGGTTGCTGGTAGTAGCACCCCGAGGAGACCTCTATGAAGGATGATTGGTTAAAATACGAAATTCTGAATAGTGGGCCTTGTCGGGCTGAGGTTGCTAGTAGTAGCACCCCGAGGGGACCTCTGTGAAGGAAGACTGGCTAAGATACGTAAATGTAAAATGCATCTCGAACAGGGTGACTTGTCGGGCTGAGGTGCTGGTGTGTAGCACCCCGAGGGGAACTCTATGAGAGATGACCGGCTAAAACACGAGATCCTGATTAGTGTGCCTTGTCGGGCTGAGGTTGCTGGTAGTAGCACCCCGAGGGGACCTCTATGAAGGATGATTGACTAAAATACGTAAATGTCGTGATTAAAGCAACGATCAGCAAACGAACACAATTGAGAGTTAGAAACTGCATTGTGTTAGGTTGATTGCATTGTGATGTTGTTGAGTTGCATTGGGAAGTTGTGTTGTTGCGTTGCGTTGTCGTGTTGAGAGTGTGTGTGTGGTTGTGTTAGGGTTGTGTGAGGGTTAATTGTGGATTGCATTTGTTTATATTTATTATCCCCTACTTGCTAAGCGTAAGCTTACGTGTGTGTGTGTGTGTTCCGTGGTGTAGGTGACGACAGGAGTACAGGTTAAAGCTTCGAGGAAAGCTAGGATTGGGACGCAGTCGTTGATGTACGCGGAATGCCGGTGCGGGCAGTTGTCGGGGCGTCTCGACCATGGTCTTCGGAGATGTGGGGTTTAATATTTTGGTGGTTATTGTAAATGTTTATTGTTGTATATAGTTAAGTTAAGGGTGATAGGTTGCCATAACCTGTGGATTTTCTGCATTTGGGGATGTTAGTATTTTAGTTTCCCATTTTTCTATTATTGGAGATTTTGTATGCTGGATAGTGAGTGATTAGCTGAGTAAGAATATTCTGGATCTGGTTGGGAATTGGTTTGTGTGCAGGTACTTAGCATTTTTGGAGGTGCCATTTTCAGGCGTTACTCTGCTGAAATTTTCGGGGAAAACGCCGTGGTGCTTAGCGGTTAGGAGTAAGGGTAATTAGCGAGTCTAGGCCTAGTTTAAATTATGTTTCAACGTGGATTTGGTTAGCAAAGTAGCGCACCGAGCCAGGGTGGGTTCGGGGGTGTTACAAGATGGTATCAGAGCATAAATGGTCGAGTTGTTCAAATGATTACTCGACAATGCCGGCCGCCGTGCAACGTGCTTCACCGACTGTAAGTATTTATTTACTTTTAGTTAGTTTATATCTAAGATTAGATTGGTTTAAACCCTATTTGTTTTGTGATTATAATGGATTAGAAAATCCCGAGAGTACCGAGACAACCTCGGTGGATACTTTAAACCAATTCATAGACGTAATGAACCGACAGTTCGAATAGTTGAGAAGTAGGATAAAAGTAGGATTGAGAATATAAAGCTTAGAGAATATTATGATGTGAATGTAAGTTTGATAACCAAAGGATGTGTGGAAAGAGGTAGGGTTGGTCTGAGCGGAGTGTAAGCGTTAGCCAGGTAGAAGTGAGAGTGTTAAGAGAGAGACGTGAGTTACGTTCTAGCGTGAAAAATGGTGAGGACACGATGAGTTATGTGCAACGCAAATAGACTTTAGAATGAGGGAGATAGAAAACATAGATAACTTAGGGTGATACGCCTAGGAGTGTTACCCATAAGGAGATACAATATATAATACAATTTGAATAGATAGAAGTTTGACCATATTTAGCAAACCTCGAAATTTTAAGGATATGATGAACTAGATAAGAGTGTAAATAATTTCGGCCAGAGTCATTAAGTTTAGGAGTGAATAGACTCAGGCTTATGAGGTAAATGAGGACTTAAGTGCTATGAGATCAGGAGTATAGAGAGTATGTGATGCAAAATAGAAAAGTGGCCGATATTCTAGATGTTGGAGTCGACTTAAAAGAGAGGGTTAAGATAAGCTGGTGAGCTATTAAATGTTTAGTATTTCGTATGAAGCTAGGAAAGTTAGAAGATATTGAATATGAAAGCGAAGAAAGGTTCACATGGACTTAGAAGTAAGTTGAGTTTGGGAGAGTTTGGGAAATTTACGAAAGTTTAGATTTTAAGTTATAGAATGATATAGAATTATTTGAGTAAGAGAAATGAGAAATTGTACGAAAAGTGTGTGAGTGATTTAGAGATAATGTTAAGTTAGAAAGTTTAAGGTTTGACTCGTATGTAACGAAGTCGAAAATGCTAATGTCGTAAATAGATTAGGCTAGAGTTGATAAGCTTAAGAGTTTGCGAACTTAAGCGTGAGATATGAATATGAACTCGAGTATTAGTAGAGGTTGAGAGATGTAAACTAGAAGAACGATAAGCTTTAATTCTAGATTCGGGATGGACATATGAGAAAGATTAGTTAACTAAGAGAGAGAGTTAGGATAAGAGAGTTAGCTCTCATATGAAGATGAAGAACTTAGAGGATATTGAAAAATTAGATTGTAAAAAAAAAAAAAAAATTGAAAGGGTAGGTGAGGAATGATTAAGTTAAAGTTAATAAAATGTGTAAGAGTACATAGTTGTGAAAGTTAGGCTAAGTTATGTGTTTGAACTATGTTAGTGGGTGAGGAGTGTTGAGTATAAAATTTGGAACAAATTGTTTAGACCTAAGAATTTGAGTGTTTGGTAATGACTAAAATTAGGAGTTAGACAAATTGAGCATAGTGAATGTAAGTATAAAAATTCAGAATATACTTTGAGGAAAGAGTTGATAGGTTTAAGAGATGAGAGCTCTGAGTATGAAGGTTGTGTTGGAATAACTAATGAAATGTCTTGTTTGTTCGAGGAATAAATTGTCTTTGATTGGTTGAAATAAGTAAGTGTAAGAGATAGAAGTTATCAGTTAGGAGTGAGATGGTAGAGTAGAAAGAAAGTTAAAACTTACGGATTTAGGGTAAGATGTTTATGTACTGAGTTCTTAATGTTACGGTATTAAGATGTTTATGTCAGTGTTGATGAACATTGGAGTAGAGACGTTAGAGTTGGAATTAAGTTGGAAAGTTTGAAAGTATACTCAAGTTATAAGGAGTAAAGTTAGGTGAAAACTTTGAGAGATGTAGAAAAATGTAGTGAAGTCAATAATTGTAGGGATTATTGAGCGTTGGGGTGTATAGTTAGAATGACCCAACTTAGAGATTGTGGAGAGTTGACAATTTGGAGTGAATGAAAACTCAGTAGTATTTCGAGTGCGTAGTGAATTATTTTATGTTATGTAGTGAGAATTTGAAATATGTAATGATGATAGAATGAGGTGCGAGGTAAATGAGTGTAAGATACGATAGTAAGATTGAAGGGAATTTGAAATCTAGAATTAAGGGTATTGGGTAGGTGAGATGAATACATTGAGGAATGGCAAGGTCACAAATTTTGAGGACAAAATTTTTGTAAGGAGGGTAGATTGTAACACCCGGGATATTTTTAAGGAAAATTGGAGATAAAATAAAAGAATAAGAAAATAGATTGTTTTAATTAATTTAAAAGAAAAGTGAATGGTTTTAGGTTCGGGGATTTTCAGTGAAATTAAGCTGTAGGTTATAATTTAAGAACGAGATTTAATGAAATTTGAAATGGTCGGACATACGGGAGGGCAAAACGATAAATGAGAATTTAATTAATGGTTAGTTTTATTATTATTATTATTATTTAAAAATAATAATAAATAAAAATCAACAGAATAGCCGAAGCTATTCTGTCGAGCCCGAGCGCGAGAAGCAGGGGAGGGGAGAGGGAGACCACGAGCGACGTCCCTCCTCCGACGAGCACCGGCGACTCCGACGTTCTCCGGCCAGACGACGGCGACGAGCTGGGCCCGATTCTCTCCACGCACGAACCGATCAGGTAAGCTCGGTTCCTCCCCTATTTCGGTTCTGTTCGGGGCTGTGGATAGCCGAGCTGCTAGAGCTCTGATCACCGGCCTAGATTGGCCGCCTCCGGCATGGGTTTGCCGACCCTGGTCCGGTTTTGGTTGCCTGGCTGTGAAGAGCCCTTTTTGGGCGAAAGTACAGTGAAGCCCGATTTAGGGCATTTCGGTTTTGGTGGGTGTAGCTCGGGATTTTGGTTAGATTATTCAAATTGAAGGTGTGGGGGGGTCGTTTGGTGAGGAATTGAGTGAGAATTGATGGAAAATAAGAAATAGGGATTTTCCAGGTAGGGGCAGTTCGGGTTTTTGCTATTTTGACCTAGCTAGGGTTATTTGTTTTAAAATTCCTTTTGGCCGGTTAAAATAGGCTATTAGAGGAGTACGTGGCCGCTGGAATCGTTCAATTCTGATATTTGACGCGAAAGTTACGCGCGTTTGAAGTTTTGGGTCGGTTTTTATCGAACCTAAATTAGTGGCCCGTTTAGTTAGATTTTAGTTGGAGTAGGCTAAAAATAGTAGTTTGAGAGTAATTGGTGAATGTAGGCTTAATTTTAATGGAGTTGAAGTTGGACGGTAAAATTTACATAAAAATCGGGTTTTGTGTTTTGGTGAGAGAAAGGAGTTTGAAGTATGGTTAGTTTTAGTTAGAAAATTTATGAGTGAATTGCTAAGTTATTTTCTATAATTGATAGGTTATCAGACAAGTGAATTGATCGTTAGACGTGAGCACCGTAAAGCCGAGCAGTCAAATAAGTAGAGGACGTTTGTGTTTTGCCTTTGGGCTTACACCACGGAACGGTAGGTTTGTTGTTTGTTGTTTGGTTGTCTTCTTTGTTGGTTGAGCATTGTTGGTTGATTGCTTTGCTTTGTTTTGGTCTGGTCGTAGTATTTGTGCAACTTGCATCATAGTGTGAAATGCATCATAGTTTATAGCCTCGGGGGATGTTTGTTTGTTTGGTGTTGTATTGTTGACTTGTGTTGTTGTGTTGATAGTTTCGTGTGGTATTGCATATTTGAAGCATGCATCATGGTATAGCATGTTAGAAATGATTAGTGGCATTGTTTGGCATTGTGAGCATGAATGTAATCAGATAAAGTAAAATGTAAAATGCATCTCGATTGGGACGCAGTCGTTGATGTACGCGGAATGCCGGTGCGGGCAGTTGTCGGGGCGTCTCGACCATGGTCTTCGGAGATGTGGGGTTTAATATTTTGGTGGTTATTGTAAATGTTTATTGTTGTATATAGTTAAGTTAAGGGTGATTGGTCGCCCTAACCTGTGGATTTTCTGCATTTGGGGATGTAAGTATTTTAGTTTCCCATTTTTCTATTATTGGAGATTTTGTATGCTGGATAGTGAGTGATTAGCTGAGTAAGAATATTCTGGATCTGGTTGGGAATTGGTTTGTGTGCAGGTACTTAGCATTTTTGGAGGCGCCATTTTCAGGCGTTACTCTACAAAAATTTTCGGGGAAAACGCCGTGGTGCTTAGCGGTTAGGAGTAAGGGTAATTAGCGAGTCTAGGCCTAGTTTAAATTATGTTTCAACGTGGGTTTGGTTAGCAAAGTAGCGCACCGAGCCAGGGTGGGTTCGGGGGCGTTACACTTTGATCTCCCTTGCACTTTCAAATTTCGTCGACTTCAACTAGGCTCATCCGAATCAAATGAAGCCTATCAAATACATCGCCGAATCTCTGTGCTCTCATCTGCTCTCCCAGTAGGTAGCTGAATCTAAGCTCGCTTGACGATCTTTTGAATCAACCTGCCGTACGGCAGATTCTTGTTGCTGTGTAACACCAGGCTTTACGGATTTGAATTATTCTAATATAAACGGCATTTTTGTAAATACGTCAAATTAAGTCCGTTTTTCGAACGGAAGGTTTAATGGAGCCGTAATAATAAATTAGAATTTTGGAGAAATATGAAGTTTTGAAGAAAACGATTCGTTAGTTAAATAACGAAATAACTAACGAAACAAATAGAAATCAAAAGGAGGGGCAAATAAGTAATTTTGCAGGTCAAAATTTTAATAAAAATCACAATTTTTCCTCTCCTCCCTCACACTTACGCGATTTCCTGCATTTTCACCCTCCTTCGGCGACGATTCTCCCTCCCGTGTGTTTCTCTTCAACGCCAACGATTCTCCTCCTCCGGCACTCAACTCTTCATGTTTCCTTCTCCTTCCTCGACTCTAGGTATGAATCTATAGTTTTGGTACGTTAAATTTTGATTTCTAGGGTTTAAATGGATTAGGGTTCGTTAGGGGTTTTGCTAAAAACGTGGAGTAAAGTTTGAAATTGTTAGGTTTAGCATAAATGCGCCTCAAATGGCTGTATTTATGATTATTGGTGAAAATTTGATGGTTTAATAGAGATGGTTGAGAAGTTTGGTGGTTCGAAGAATTTAAAAACTCCATTAATTGAGGTTTGGAAATTCACGAGCACGAGTTGCTCGATAAAATGCCTCAATGAGGTGTTTTAGGAATTTAGTAGATTTTCTTTAGTTAGGAGTTCGTAATTTTCTAAACTCGATAGTTTAGAATTGATTCAAATGACGAATGTTGTGCATTGCCTTAGGTAAACAACGCTCGTGGACGGAGCTCGGTGTGCAACGGATGCGAGGTAAGTCTTCGTGATTTGTTTGGCCGTCTTGGCCTACACCATAAAAATGTACGTTAAATTGAAGAATTGGAGAGATATTGCGTTCGGATAGTTAGAACGGTAGTTAGTTTAGGTTTGGTTAGGTTGTTAATTGTTAAGTTTATTGTTTATATGTTTTATTTGTTTCTATTCCGTTCATGGCATAATAGATGTTCACGCATCATTGTTTTCGAAAAGAGCATGAAAAGGAATTTCTATGCACGTTTTTACAAAACAAAAAAAGTAAATGAATGTAAGAAAGGTCACGTCGGTGGCGGTGGTTCAGACATGACTGTCAGGTGAACATGTTTTCTCCCCGGTTAGATACGAGGGGCTATCCATCAACGGATGTGCCGCTCCTATCTAGCAAGACTGAAGCCCCGATGATATAAATGAAATGATTAGCGAAAAGGTAGGATGCATGATTTATGAACTGTACATGCATAGCATTAGCATTCACGTGCATTTACTGAGCCTCTAGCTCACATTTTATTTCTATGGTGTAGGGTGATTTGAGACAAGTGAGGGAAGACGTCCCCCTGCCTGAAGTATGAGCACGTGGAAGGAGGAGGCCCTGGGTGTTCTCTGGAGTGCGGTGCTGATTTTGACCTGGGGACATAGGTAAACATTGTGGGGTAATTGATGGGGTAGAAACGATAGGAAAAACGTATAGGTTTAAATCATTTTATGATGTTTGGATCTCGATAGGTATTGGTAGGGGTTTTTTTTAGATTGATAATAATGTGGTAATGGTTGATATTTTCAAACTGAGAAATTTTAACTTTTAAACGGAACCACGCAGTTCATTTTATGAAATGTGGTTATATGTTAAATGCCGCCTGAGTCGTTTTTGGCCTTGCACAGGGGGATTGTGATGCGGGGGTAGAGTGGTTATATTGTGATTAAAAGTATTTGAAGACAGATGAATGTACAGATAGAAATATTATGGCAATTGTTGGCATTGTGAGCATGAATGTAATCAGATAAAGTAAAATTTAAAATGTCATCTCGATTGGGACGCAGTCGGTTTGATGGTTACGCGGATGCCGGTGCGGGCAGTTGTCGGGGCGTCTCGACCATGGTCTTCGGAGATGTGGGGTTTAATATTTTGGTGGTTATTGTAAATGTTTATTGTTGTATATAGTTAAGTTAAGGGTGATTGGTCGCCCTAACCTGTGGATTTTCTGCATTTGGGGATGTAAGTATTTTAGTTTCCCATTTTTCTATTATTGGAGATTTTGTATGCTGGATAGTGAGTGATTAGCTGAGTAAGAATATTCTGGATCTGGTTGGGAATTGGTTTGTGTGCAGGTACTTAGCATTTTTGGAGGCGCCATTTTCAGGCGTTACTCTACAAAAATTTTCGGGGAAAACGCCGTGGTGCTTAGCGGTTAGGAGTAAGGGTAATTAGCGAGTCTAGGCCTAGTTTAAATTATGTTTCAACGTGGGTTTGGTTAGCAAAGTAGCGCACCGAGCCAGGGTGGGTTCGGGGGCGTTACACTTTGATCTCCCTTGCACTTTCAAATTTCGTCGACTTCAACTAGGCTCATCCGAATCAAATGAAGCCTATCAAATACATCGCCGAATCTCTGTGCTCTCATCTGCTCTCCAGTAGGTAGCTGAATCTAAGCTCGCTTGACGATCTTTTGAATCAACCTGCCGTACGGCAGATTCTTGTTGCATGTGTAACACCAGGCTTTACGGGATTTGAATTATTCTAATATAAACGGCATTTTTGTAAATACGTCAAATTAAGTCCGTTTTTCGAACGGAAGGTTTTAATGGAGCCGTAATAATAAATTAGAATTTTGGGAGAAATATGAAGTTTTGAAGAAAACGATTCGTTAGTTAAATAACGAAATAACTAACGAAACAAATAGAAATCAAAAGGAGGGGCAAATAAGTAATTTTGCAGGTCAAATTTTAATAAAAATCACAATTTTTCCTCTCCTCCCTCACACTTACGCGATTTCCTGCATTTTCACCCTCCTTCGGCGACGATTTCTCCCTCCCGTGTGTTTCTCTTCAACGCCAACGATTCTCCTCCTCCGGCAACTCAACTCTTCATGTTTCCTTCTCCTTCCTCGACTCTAGGTATGAATCTATAGTTTTGGTACGTTAAATTTTGATTTCTAGGGTTTAAATGGATTAGGGTTCGTTTAGGGTTTTGCTAAAAACGTGGAGTAAAGTTTGAAATTGTTAGGTTTAGCATAAATGCGCCTCAAATGGCTATATTTATGATTATTGGTGAAAATTTGATGGTTTAATAGAGATGGTTGAGAAGTTTGGTAGTTGGAAGAATTTAAAAACTCCATTAATTGAGGTTTGGAAATTCACGAGCACGAGTTGCTCGATAAAATGCCTCAATGAGGTGTTTTAGAATTTAGTAGATTTTCTTTAGTTAGGAGTTCGTAATTTTCTAAACTCGATAGTTTAGAATTGATTCAAATGACGAATGTTGTGCATTGCCTTAGGTAAACAACGCTCGTGGACGGAGCTCGGTGTGCAACGGATGCGAGGCTAAGTCTTCGTGATTTGTTTGGCCGTCTTGGCCTACACCATAAAAATGTACGTTAAATTGAAGAATTGGAGAGATATTGCGTTCGGATAGTTAGAACGGGTAGTTAGTTTTAGGTTTGGTTAGGTTGTTAATTGTTAAGTTTATTGTTTATATGTTTTTATTTGTTTCTATTCCGTTCATGGCATAATATATGTTCACGCATCATTGTTTTCGAAAAGAGCATGAAAAGGAATTTCTATGCACGTTTTTACAAAACAAAAAAGTAAATGAATGTAAGAAAGGTCACGTCGGTGGCGGTGGTTCAGACATGGCTGTCAGGTGAAGCATGTTTTCTCCCCGGTTAGATACGAGGGGCTATCCAATCAACGGATGTGCCGCTCCTATCTAGCAAGACTGAAGCCCCGATGATATAAATGAAATGATTAGCGAAAAGGTAGGATGCATGATTTATGAACTGTACATGCATAGCATTAGCATTCACGTGCATTCACGTAGATTTACTGAGCCTCTAGCTCACATTTTTATTTCTATGGTGTAGGTGATTTTGAGACAAGTGAGGAAGACGTCCCCCTGCCTGAAGTATGAGCACGTTGAAGGAGGATGGCCCGTGGGTGTGCGCTGGCAGTCGGTGCATGATTTTGACCCGTGGGGACATAGGTAAACATTTTTGGGGAATTGATGGATAGAAAGATAGGAAAAACTGTATAGTTAAATCATTTTAGGATGTTTGGATCTCGATAGGTATTGTATAGTGTTTTTTTGTAGATTGATAATATTTTGTAATGTTTTGATATTTTCAAACATGAGGAAATGTTAAACTTTTAAACGGAACCACGCAGTTCGTTTTTATGAAATTTGGTTATATTTTAAATGCGCCTTGAGTCGGTTTTTGGGCGATTGGCAAAGTGGGGATTGTATGCGGGGAGTAGAGTGGTTATATTGTTATGAAAAGTATTTGAAGAAATGATGAATGTATAAGATAGAAAAGATAATTGTGAATTGTGAAGTGTGTGTGAGTTGTGTGCAGGGTAACGATGAAGGGGGTGAAGGAAGGAAAAAGAAAGAGAAGGGAGCAGCTCTTTGGATTTCAAAATCCGAGAGAGGCTGCCGAACAATCGCAAGGAGAAGCGATCAATCGGCAGAAAGGGATCACGCTCTTGAAGAAATTCCAGAGCGTATGCCGATCGATCGCCCACATGGGGGCGATCGGTCGGCGGATGGAAAATCAATGGGCGATCGATGGCCCACAAGTGGGGCGATCGTTCGCAGCCCCCCCCCCCCCCCCCTAATCGTGTTTTTAAGGAGTATTTAGACAAATTTGTCATCGTCTTCATTGATGACATCTTGATCTATTCGAAGACAAAGGAAGAGCACGAGGAGCATTTGCGAATTGTTCTGAAGATTCTATGCCAACATCAATTGTATCTGAAGTTTTCTAAGTGCGAGTTTTGGCTGGATCGGATTAGTTTTCTTGGCCATATCATATCTCAAGAGGGAATTTCAGTGGATCCGACAAAGATCGAAGTTGTCAGAGATTGGCCACACCCTAAAAATGTGCGAGAGGTACGTGGCTTTCTCGGATTGGCTGGATATTACAGAAAATTTATCGAGGGATTTTCGAAAATCGCAGTCCCTCTATTCCACTTGACGAGAAAGAATGAGAAGTTTATATGGTCGTCTGCTTGTGAAAAGAGCTTTGTGGAGCTGAAACAGAGATTGACTATAGCTCCAGTTCTGACACTACCAGTTGAGAGTGATAAGTTCAGTATTTATTGTGATGCCTCGAGAATCGGACTGGGATGTGTATTGATGCAGGAAGGAAGGGTCATTGCTTATGCTTGTCGGCAGTTGAAGCCGTATGAGCAAAACTATCTGACGCACGATCTTGAGCTTGCAGCGGTTGTCTTTGCGTTAAAAATCTGGAGACACTATCTGTATGGGCAGCAGTGTGAGGTGTTCTCAGATCACAGGAGCTTAAAGTATCTATTTACACAGAAAGAGTTGAACATGCGGCAAAGGAGGTGGTTAGAGTTCGTTAAAGATTATGATTTTGAAATTAAATACCACCCAGGGAAGGCAAATAAAGTCGCTGACGCCTTGAGCAGAATGCCTATTGCGAGTCAGCCTTCGCTTGCAGCGATGTCGGTGACGTTGAGGTCTGAGATTGAGAAGTTCGATGTGGAGATTGTGGCAAAATTGTCCAGTATGCTCACCAACATTTCTCTTAGACCGACGATTTTGAACAGAATACGAGGAGCTCAACAGAATGATTTAGAGTGTGAAAGGCATCGAATGAGCATGACATCTGAAGGTTTTTCTGACTTCAACCTGACAGATGATGGAGTACTGAAATTTAGGCACAGGTGGTACGTGCCTAGCAATGATGAGCTAAAAAGGGAGATCTTAACCGAGGCACACTCCTCGACATATTCAGTGCATCTAGAAAGCACGAAAATGTATAGAGACTTGAGGCAACACTTCTGGTGGCCGAACATGAAGAGAGAGATTGCCAGGTACGTAGAAACCTGTCTGATTTGCCAACAGGTTAAGGTAGAGCATCAAAGGCCAGCCAGAACCTTACAGCCACTGCCTATTCCGAAGTGAAGATAGGAGCAGATCTCCACGGATTTCATAGTGGGACTCCCGAGAACGAAAAACGGGCACGATGGTATTTGGGTGATAGTGGACCGTTTGACAAAGACGGCCCACTTCCTGCCAGTAAAGATGACCTATTCTATGGATCAGCTAGCTGAGCTGTATGTGCAGGAGATCGTTAGACTACACGGAGTGCCCATCTATATTGTTTTTGATAGAGATGCCAGATTTACTTCGAAGTTCTGGAAGAGTCTACATAAGGCTATGGGAACTCAGCTGAATTTTAGCACAGCATTTCATCCTTAGATTGTTGGGTAGGGGTGTGCAAAACCGGTTTCGGTTCGGTTTTGGGAGGAACCGAAACCGAACTGATCGGTTTCGGTTTCAGACTTGCCGAACCGAAACCGATTTTGGAGCATACCAAAACCGAACCTAAACCGAACCTAAACTTTCGGTTCGGTTTCAGTTCAGTTTCGGTTTTACAACATATTTTTTAAAAAATAAAAAAAAATACTTTTCCATATAAACTGTCATGTGTTACTTTTCCATATATTCCTAATTTATATGGAAAAGTATTCTATAACGTAGTAGAATACTTTTACCTTGCAAGTTAAGCCTATAAAACAGGTTATATAAAGCTAGAGAATTAGTAGCCAACAAATTTGTTTGTTCCATATAATTCAGATGGCTCGTTTGGGCCAATCTTAAGCACAGCACGCCACTTGGCAAATCTAGCACCAGCCTCATAGTACTTTGCACAGCGCTTGCCGAGGTCATCAAAGCCTTGGGTAGTGGTCTCACCTGCTGTTCCAGCAAGTTCAACGGTGCCCTTGCCAACTTTAATGCCAGGGAGGACTCCACCTTCCTTGAGGACTTCAACAAAAGGTTTACCCGGGAAAAACTAGAAAATCAATATAAATGCAAAGGAAACCCCATTGAAAAATAAAGCAATTGAAAGTACCTTATAGATGATAATGTTGGAAGTTTGTAAACAAATAAAGGCTATTTAATACCTGCAGCTGTGCTTTGATAGAGGGATTCTTCAAATAGAATCACTCCACTTAGAAGCTCCAGAGCACCAGGAGTACAGAAAAGAAGCTCCCTCAAGGCACGTCTGTTTGTCTCATCATTTGCAACATTGATGCTGGAAAGACGCTTCCCAATTGTACCAGTTAACTCATCAGCAGCAAGAATACCCTTTCCAGGGGTACCAATGTAAGTAGCATTAGCAATCAGCTCATCTGCGAGAATTAAGCTCAATCGATGAAAATAAAACATAAAATTTTCTGGGAATCTTCTGGCATCCTAATCGATAAATCCTTATCAATTATGATGCAAGAAAGTAATACATGTCAACCTCGCAATACTAACACAGATATCAAACTCCACCCATAACGCATATACCATACAGTGCATTAAGCATTAAAAAAACCAGAGCCGATAAATAGAAATACAGAATGAGAAATTATGCGAACAAACCAATACAGAAAATAGAGAGATCAAGTGGTCACACCAAGTAGCACCAAATGCATAGTAAACACCGTCATTCTACAACCAAAATTAAACTCTAAAAACAGTTCAGAAAATATTCTGAACACATGACAGTTGCTCTCTGCCGTGTAACACATGACAGAGAGCAAATTTGCTCTCTGTCATGTGTTCACAAACACGACAGAGAGAAAATTTGCTATCTATCGTGTGTTCACAAACACGACAGAGAGCTGATTTTGCTCTCTGTCGTGTTTTGACAGAGAGCAAAAATTGTTTTTGCTCTCTGTGAACACACGACAGAGAGCAAATTTGCTCTCTGTGAACACACGATAGAGAGCAAATTTGCTCTCTGTCGTGTTTGTTTACACTTCATAGTTCACAGAGAGCAAAATCAATGATTTTGCTCTCTGTCAAACACAAAATCAAGCAACGAATGAAACTATGAAAGAATAAAACATACCCAAATCGCCGGTGCTGCTGTGAGCTGTCGTCGGTGCTGTTGTGAGGTGTCGTCGCCTCGCCGTCGCCGAATCGCCTTCGTCTCTGGAGGAGAGCTTCGGAGATGAAGATTGAAGAATGAAGACACCAAAAGCCCCGACGATTTAGGGCTTCTGGTTTTTATTTTTTTATTTATTTTTTGTTTTTTTAGTTAAGGTTTGGTTCGGTTCGGTTTTGACCGATTTTGACCGATCAAAACCGAAAACCCGAACCTAAATCACCGGTTTTTATGAAATGCAACCGAACCAAACCGAACCGATCAAAACCGAACCTAAATCACCAGTTCCGGTTCGGTTCCTCGGTTCCGGTTCGGTTTGCACACCCCTGCTGTTGGGCAAACAGAAAGAACAAATCAAATTCTCGAGGATATGCTCAGAGCTTGCGTGCTAGAGTTTCAGGGCACGTGGAGCCGATATTTACCATTGATTTAGTTTTCATACAACAACAGCTTCCAGTCTACTATTGGCATGGCTCCGTATGAGGCGTTATATGGTCAGAAATGCAGGTCTCTGCTATATTGGGATGAGGTAGGCGAAGCTAGCATAGTCGGCCCAGACATTTTGCAGCAAACAGCGGAGAAGATCGCTGTTATCAGACAACGTATAGAGGTAGCACAGAGCCGCCAAAAGAGTTATGCTTACACCAGATGGAGAGAATTACAGTTTAAGGAAGGTGACGAAGTATACTTGAAGATTTCTCCGTTTAAAGGTGTTATGCGGTTCAAAAAGAAAGGCAAGTTAAACCTTTGTTTTGTTGGACCCTTTCCTATTTTGAAGAGGATCGGGGCTATGGCGTACAGATTACAGCTCCCGGCATCTATGGAAGGTATTCACGATGTGTTCCACGTGTCCATGCTCAGAAAATATGTGCGTGATCCATCACACGTCGTTGAAACAAGGGAGATCGAAGTGCAACCAACACTGACCTATGTGGAGAGGCCAGTGCGGATTTTAGAGACCTCTATAAAGGTGTTGCGCAATAAGGAAATTCCTCTGGTAAAGGTTTTGTGGAGGAATCATGACGTAGAGGAGGCTACTTGGGAGAGGCAGCAGGATATGATGTTGAAGTATCCTGAATTATTTGTGTAATCAAATTTTGAGGACAAAATTTAAATAAGGTTGATGGAATGTAACACCCGGCTTTACGGGATTTGAATTATTCCAATATAAACGGTATTTTTGTAAATATGTCAAATTAACTCCGTTTTTCGAACTGAAGGTTTTAATGGAGCCGTAGTAATAAATTAGAATTTTGGGAGAAATATGAAATTTTGAAGAAAACGATTCGTTAGTTAAATAACGAAACAAATAGAAATCAAAAGGAGGGGCAAATAATTAATTTCGCATGTCAAATTTTAATAAAAATCACAATTTTTCCTCTCCTCCCTCACACTTACGCGATTTCCTGCATTTTCACCCTCCTTCGGCGACGATTTCTCCCTCCCGTGCGTTTCTCTTCAACGCCGACGATTCTCCTCCTCCGGCAACTCAACTCTTCACATTTCCTTCTCCTTCCTCGACTCTAGGTATGAATCTATAGTTTTGGTACGTTAGATTTGATTTCTAGGGTTTAAACGGATTAGGGTTCGTTTAGGGTTTTGCTAAAATTGTGGAGTAAAGTTCGAAATTGTTAGGTTTAGCATAAATGCGCCTCAAATGGCTGTATTTATGATTATTGGTGAAAGTTTGATGGTTTTATAGAGGTGGTTGAGAAGTTTGGTGGTTGGAACAATTTAAAAACTCCATTAATGGAGGTTTAGAAATTCACGAGCACGAGTTGCTCGATAAAATGCCTCAATGAGGTGTTTTAGAGTTTAGGAGATTTTCTTTAGCTAGGAGTTCGTAATTTTCTAAACTCGATAGTTTAGAATTGATTCAAATGACGAATGTTGTTCATTGCCTTAGGTAAACAACGCTCGTGGACGGAGCTCGGTGTGCAAAGGACGCGAGGTAAGTCTTCGTGATTTGTTTGGCCGTCTTGGCCTACACCATAAAAATGTACGTTAAATTGAGGAATTGGAGATATATTGCGTTCGGATAGTTAGAATGGGTAGTTAGTTTTAAGTTTGGTTAGGTTGTTAATTGTTAAGTTTATTGTTTATATGTTTCTATTTGTTTCTATTTCGTTCATGGAATAATATTTGTTCACGCATCATTATTTTCGAAAATAGCATGAAAAGGAATTTCTATGCATGTTTTTACAGAACAAAAAGGTAAATGAATGTAAGAAAGGTCACGTCGGTGGCGGTGGTTCAGACATGGCTGTCAGGTGAAGCATGTTTTCTCCCCGGTTAGATACGAGGGGCTATCCAATCGACGGATGTGCCGCTCCTATCTAGCGAGAGTGAAGCCCCGGTGACATAAATGAAACGATTAGCGAAAAGGTAGGACGCATGATTTATGAACTGTACATGCATAGCATTAGCATTCACGTGCATTTCCGTAGATTTACTGAGCCTCTAGCTCACATTTTTATTTCTATGGTGTAGGTGATTTTGAGACAGGTGAGGAAGACGTCCCCCCGCCTGAAGTATGAGCACGTTGAAGGAGGATGACTCGTGGGTGTGCGCTGGCAGTCGGTGCGTGATTTTGACCCGTGGGGACATAGGTAAACATTTTTGGGGAATTGATGGATAGAAAGATAGGAAAAACTGTATAGTTAAATCATTTTAGGATGTTTGGATCTCGATAGGTATTGTATAGTGTTTTTTTGTAGATTGATAATATTTTGTAATGTTTTGATATTTTCAAACATGAGGAAATGTTAAACTTTTAAACAGAACCACGCGATTCGTTTTTATGAAATTTGGTTATATTTTAAATGCGCCTTGAGTTGGTTTTTGGGCGATTGGCAAAGTGGGGATTGTATGCGGGGAGTAGAGTGGTTGTATTGTTATGAAAAGTATTTGAAGAAATGATGAATGTATGAGATAGAAAAGATAATTGTGAATTGTGAAGTGTGTGTGAGTTGTGTGCAGGGTAACGATGAAGGGGGTGAAGGAAGGAAAAAGAAAGAGAAGGGAGCAGCTCTCTGGATTTCAAAATCCAGAGATGCTGCCGAACAATCGCAAGGAGAAGCGATCAATCGGCAGAAAGGGGCATGTTGTGAAAAATATATTCGCAAGTGTACGAGTCGCAACAAGTAATACAGTGATAAGAAGAGTGTCGAACCCACGAGGACTTGTTAATTAAAAATCGAAATAATTACTCTTAATTCTAAATTGAACACACGATTTATAATTTTCAAGGATTTAAATTAAAATAAACAATTAAACTAATTAAACTAAACTAAGATAAAATAGTGCAACAAATAAAATGAGATTAAATCAAATTGATAAAAACCTAGGTACTACGATTTCACCAAGACAATATTTATTTCAGTCCTTCGCAATTATATTCATAAATATTCTTCCTATATTGATGATCGAATTCACTAAATTCTAGCACAATCTCTCTCGAGCATTGCGTAGTTTATCTGATTAATGGGTTATCAGTTCTCAATCTCAAATCCTACATTAATCAAATACAAATAAATCAAGAAATCACAGTGATCACACCAATACCGTAACTATCTCTAGCCTACGTATATTAATGACATTAATTTCAGTGCACGGATATTTATCACCTCTCAGTCTCAAAACACCCCAAAAATCAAATAAAAATTGGCCAGAAATTTACAGGCTTTAGGAACAGAAATTAAATGTGTCAACAATCTTGGAAGAAATACTCAATAAATAAAATTAAACGAAGAAACAGAAAATAAATATTGTTTGGCTACATCGTAGCCCTAGAATAAAAAGTTAGTTCATGCTAATATAATAGAAAACACAAATATTAATGATGTTCATGGATAAATAAATAATGATTAAAGAAAAAGAAAGAAAACTATTACGAATAATAAAACTTCTCCTCGCTGCTGCTCGCCAGAATCGCCCACTTTGCTGCGCTGCGAAAATCGCCTTCAAATAATGCCCTCAATCGCCGAATCTGCTGCGCCCTTCAATCTCGCCGAATCTGCTGCGCGCCAGAATCGCCGGATCGTCGCTCGCCTCAATCGCCGGATCTGCTCTCTGCCGCGCTCTCGCCCCCCTTCGCAGAGTGCCCATAATGCCTCTTTTTTTTTATAAATTTCCAAATCTTCTGCTGCCTTTTGTCTTTTAGGTTTAATTCTTCATCTCTCCTCAAATCAATGGCTTTGATTATTTCGTTCCTCAGGTTAATGGCCAAGATTAAAGTAATTGATCTTTCCAAATTTGTAGATTGATAGGCGATCGATCGCTGGCATGTATAGCGATCGATCGCTTCTTCTCTTTTATTTGCTGGCATGTATAGCGATCGCTCGCTGGCATGTATAGCGATCGATCGCTACCTTCTCTGTAATTGTTTTCTATGAATTCGTAGTTCTTTCAAGCGATCAATCGCTTAATAATAGCCAATCGATCGCTTATTCCTCTGGTTTCTCAAACTTCACTGTTTCTCCATCTTTTCTTCTCTTCAGCTTTGACTTTTACCTCTTTTCTTTCATCTTCCTGTTCTAATTATAATTTCTGCGCACTTGCACAAAATATATCAAATTCCTTCGTATACTTGAGAAAAACTTATCAACTCAAATGTAGAAAGTATAAATAAGTGTGTAAAATACACACTTATCAGGTCACGCTCTTGAAGAAATTCCAGAGCGTGTGTCGATCGATCGCCCACATAGGGGCTATCGATCGGCGGATGGAAAATCAATGGGCGATCGATCGCCCACAAGTGGGGCGATCGTTCGCGCCCCCCCTCCCCCCCCCCCCCCCCCAAACAATTTTGGCCACAGCCGATCGATCGGCCAGGCATTTCACGGGCGAAATGCCCTGTTTGCCCCTCTGTGCTGTGGCCGATGAATTTAATTGTTTTTAATTGTTTTAATCATTTGTTTTAAGTTTTATTCCAATTGTTTTAAGTTTATTTAGGTGATTTTACAAATGGTTTTTGAACGATTTTTAACGATAGAGTCTACGATTTAAATTTCCGCTCAATTGTTTTTATTTCACGGGTGAACTACCTTTTTGCCCCTCTGTACTGTGGCCGATGGATTTAATTGTTTTAATTGTTTAATTTTTATTCCAATTGTTTTAAGTTTATTTAGGTGATTTTACAAATTGTTTTCGAACGATTTTTAACGATAGAGTCTACGATTTAAATTTCCGCTCAAATATTACAAAGTTTATAAGGATAAAAAAAATATTTATACGGGAAATTAAGGGAATAGTGTAAGAGTCGTTACAGCATGTTCGACCAATCTCATTCATATGACCTAAAATCACAAAGTTAGAGTCGAACATCTTCCCATTGTACAACTTATCCATCACATAGAGATCCATGCAACTTACGAGATCTCTATATCCATCCCGAGGTAGAATAATGTGAGTTATCAGATTGTGAATAACCTGAGCTCTGACATGAATTTTCCTAAGAAACTCTAGTCTCTTGGTCGATCTGAAAAAATCACAATCTCGAGAAGCATTGTAGTATCTCTCCACCTCAATCCCTTCTCTATCAAACTCGAGTAATTCATTAATCGTCTCTGGAGGTATAACAATCTCTGTACCTAAGGATGTACGTCTTCAAACATCATGTCTTCCCGATAGAAGGTCAAGTTCGCATAAAACAAGCGAACGATCGTTCGCAGCAATCGTCCCTTAATCCGTAGGGACTAAAGCCAGAAACTTTGGGCTCTTATTGTCATATCTCAACGACTCCCAAACTCTAAAGTTGACAATTTTTAAAAGAATTACTGAGCAGTTTGACATATTCTACTCAAATTGCTCTTAAGTGATCTTATTTCAAAATTCAATAAAAACATACTCAGTTGACCGTCGTCGTGCTTGGTCTAACTGAAGGGTTTCACATCGTCATCTGACTTCATTTACTCTCAGTCAAAACTAAGAGTTAAGCGTCAAAGTTTGTCAATTACGGGACTGTGCATCTGCAAGTAGTTCAGACTGCATAAAGCAACACCCACATAGCTGCCTCCTGCCTCTTTGGACTCATACGCGGTCATGACAAACACCAGCGTCCTCTCTACTCTGAATTCTACACAATAACACCAAAACCAATCAATGGACTCTTGTCGAGAGAAGAACATTGGGTAAAGCAAGCCACCATGGCCCTACACTAGTATGTCCAAAAGCTGTTTCTTGTTGTAGCCAAAGCAGAGTCAGTAGGGACTAAAGCCAGAAACTTTGGGCTCTTATTGCCTTTGCTTTTATAATCATCAACAACTACATTGCTAAGACGTTTATAAATTAGATGAGCTTTGTTTTTACCATGCTACTGTTAACACATAAAAGAGTATAAAACTCATATTTAAAGTCGAGCTCAAGGATAGAGGGAATTCCCCTCACATATATGCAAGTCATAGGCTCATCCAATAGATGATATGAGACAAACACAATTATCACTACCCATCCTCACGCATAACGTGCCTGAATTTGGTCCAATTCTCACTATCGTCTCCGATAACAAATACCACTTTAATATATACGAGAGGCGAGTACAAATCAGCTATGACGTTCGAACGGCCTGGTTGTGTGTTCGAACAAAGCCATCACCTGAGAAAATGACACTGTACAGACGAAACGAAGTGGCCATTTTCATTTCTTTGCGCCAGACACTTTCTCGCGTCCATAAATTAGAAGAGTTTTGTTCATCTTAGTACAGACCGAATTGGGGATTTACGAAATGGGAGATTTTCTTAGACTTCGGAGGAAGGAGTCGATTGACTTGGATCGGATTCACAGACACTTGCGATTGAGATCGGTAATGGTGGCTCTCTTTGGGAAAGACTTCTCCAAAATCCAGTTCTGTAAAACCTCGTCCACATCTCCTTCTCCAGCTCCGCCGCCGCTCTTTCCGATTCATCAGATTTCGGCAGTTTGATCTCCGATTGGTTGGCTCCGGCGACAGGATGTATCTGAATCTCACTCTCGCCGCATCCGCATGAGCACTGCTGCCTCCTAGGCTGCAGGAGACCCTTTCTGATCAGCCGCTTCCGCCGTTTCTTCCTCAACGCACGGCGCCACAGTCCCGCCGGGATTTTGTAAATGGCGAGGACGAGAAAGTTGACGAGGCCACAAGGGCAGCAGCAGAATATTGCGGCGCACTCCGCCGCCGTGCCACCAGCCACCTCGGCGAATCTAGCGCTCCTTGAATAGGACTTAGTTGACAGAAGTGGCTGAAGCCGGTTGGAAGATGTTTGCCGGAGCACCACTGCTCTTCTGGACATTCCGGCAGCAGAAGGTATAACGGTGAAAAGGATTATATTTGGATTGAGGTCTTGAAAGTGATCAGAAAATCGACCAAAATCTGCAGAGAGAATTCCGATCCTATCCTCCAACTTCAACGATTCTCTTAGCTTCCACGGTAGCTTTCGAGACAGAGGAAGAGAATGATGGGGAAGCTCAGCTGCAATGGAAGAGGAAGAAGAAGGTAAACAGAAGAGCAGGTGGAAATGGCCGTACCGGAAGGCGAGTACGACGGTGGTGGGAAATAGAATTCAGGGGAAAGTCTTCTCTCTGTTAGATCTTCTGCTGTCTCCGTCCGTATGTGGCTTTGGACACCCATCGTTAATTTATATTTAGTTCTAAAATATAACAAGAATGATGACGTGGAATACCACCATATAAGATTTGAAACAGTCAAAGATATCATCGAGATTTCATGAAAACAAACAAAGCCAAGTCCGACTTTTGAAATGCTTTTGTTTACCATATTATTATAAAACAAGATTAAGTTGGAGACACGTGTCACTTATTTACTGGCTCAATCATGATTAAACTCATACTACAAGTATTTAATAAAATAAGGATGGATATTATTTAGTGATAGATAAATACGCAAAGCATTCCACACGTGTTTGTTTAGACACGTGTTGGGCTTTTCTACTCCTTTGGTGGGCCATGTCTGACGTGTCAATATTAAACATGAAGGGGAAAGCCAAATAACAGGATGTGAAGGAGCAGCTGTAGCCTGTAGGCTGTTGCCAGCGGTTTACGTGTGACTTTTGAAAATTAGAAGAAATCAATTATTGAATTTAAATAATTAAAGAAAGACATTAACTTAAGATGATTGAAGTCTCATAATTATGAAGAAAATACATTGAGATTCCTCTGAACTGTGTCGTTCCAAAGGAACACTGTGGGTACATATCAACGTTCAAAGGACTCCATAAATGAACTGTTTGGCTCAACACTATAACGGGTTCGACTCGTTTAACTTTGACTCGCGAGGCGGCTCGAGTTAAAATTTTTTTAGGTTGGCTCGTTATGCTCTACTTGTTGGACTCGTTAGGCTTAGCTCGTTTAACTCGCTAGGCTAGGTGGACAAGACTTTTTCAAGTTCGGCTCGGTCAGCTCATTTGTACCCATAATTGATTGACAATTAAATATGTGTCAACCTAGTTAGTATTGTGAGGTCCCTCCATTATGATGAGGGACCCATTTCATTAATTCAATTGAAATTAATAAATGCAGAAGAAGGAAATTTCTTCCTTCTGCATTCTCTCCTTACGGCGCCTACCTCTTTTTGAGAAAGGTGCCTGCTTGGAGCTCTATAAATAAAGGCTTCAAGCAGACGATCCAAAAATCCGAAACATGTAGTTCAAAAATAGATCTGAAGAGAATAGACGAAGGTCTTCTCTGATAAGAGAGAAGAAATAGTGAGGATTTTTGAAGAGAGTTAGAGAAAAAAAAGAGTGTGATGAAAAAATAGGTGTGGTGTTTTTGTGCACATTGAGAGTTCTAAAAGTGACGATTTATCTTAGTGAATATTTTCTAAAATATTGGATATCTAGAAAAATATTGTAAATTTTATTTTTCATAGTGAGATCTTTCTGGACTAAGTTTCCGTGGTTTTTTCCAGATTTAGATTTCCACGTAAAATTCTCGGTGTTCATTTTAGCCATTATTTCTCTTACTTCTTGGCCATTATAATTTTACGGCGTGAGAAAATATTTCTGGTTTTTTTTTTCAAATCGCATGTGCTATTGTTTCTTGTACTGCTTATTTAGTGGTATAAATGTATTGTGTAAGTAAGTTCCGTTTAAGGAGACTGAGTTTAAAGTGGGATCGTTTAGGCCCCTCTAGCATTTTCTAGGAATTTATTTGGAAGGATAATTCTGTCTAAGAGATTGTCCAGTACAATATTTCCTGAGAATTATTGTAATCAATACTCTTCACATCTTACAGTAGTGATAGTATTATTACTATTCCCACCAATTTCGTTATTTTCCCAATAAGTGGTATCAGAGCCTCGTGATTATGGCGAGAAAGATTGAAATTGAAAATTCAACAGAAATAATTTCTCTATATGGAAATTAGAAATGAAGGCACTATTGCGGAGAAATGGTTGTGCTATGGCCATCGAACGTTGAAGACAAAAAATGAAACAAAGTAGATGAGGATGCTATAGTCATCTTGTATTTTACTCTAGTAGATGAGATTTTGTTAAGTATCACGGAAATGACAACTGCCTTTGAGGGTGAAGATGTCATCATTATATGCGAAAATGCTGTCAACCTCATGATTAATGAATCATGTTGGGTATGTGACTCTGAAGCATCTTATCATGTTACTTCAAAAATGAAATATTTTTCATCTTATACCAGCGGTGATTTTGACATTGTTAAAATGAGGAACAATCACGTTTCTAGAATAATTGAAAAATGAGACATCTGTATCCAGACCAACACATGATGTGAGTTAATGCTTAAAGATGTCAGACATGTTCCAGATATTAGACTAAATTTAATATCAGTAAGTGCTCTTGATGAGCCTAGTTATAAGAGCAAATTTGCTGATAGTAAATGGGAGCTCAGCAAAGGCTCGCTAGTTGTAGCGAGGGATCAAAGTGTCTAGTTTATATGTGACTCAAGTGAGTGTGAAGGAAGCATCTGTAAATACTGCACAAGATGACTTGAACATTGAGTTATGACACAAAAGGTTTGGTCGCATGAGCGAAAAATGACTTCATTTGCTTGACAAGAGAGAATATTTGTCACATCTAAGAGATGAACCTCTGTCAAGTTGTATTCATTGTTTGGCTGGAAAACAACACAGAGTTTCCTTTCGAAAGAATTTTACATCTAGGAAACCAGAATTGTTAGAAATCATCTATTCAGATGTTTGTGGTTCCATGTCAACGAAAAAGTTAGGCGGTACCCAATATATGATGACATTGATTGATGATCACTTCAGAAAAGTTTAGGGCTTACGCACTCAAATCAAAAGATGAGGTATTTAATGTTTTCAAACAGTTTCATGCTCTAACAGAGCAAGAAATTGGAAATAAGTTAAAATGCATTCGCACAGATAATGGTGGCGAATATATGAATCATTCGATGAATACTGCAAGATGCACATGATCAGACACGAAAGATCTGTTTCAAAGATTCCTCAACAAAATAGTGTTGCAGAAAGAATGAACAGAACGATCGTGGAAAAGATAAGATGCATGCTATCACATTCAAAACTTCCTAAAACATTTTGGTAAGAAACAATGAAGATTGTAGTAAACATCATTAATTTATCTCCATCAGCGCCTCTGAGTGGAGAAGTGCCAAAAAAATTATGGACTGAAAAAAATGCCTTTTATAAGCATCTAAAGATGTTTGGATGCAGAACATTCGTCCATATTCTTAAAGATGAGTGGTCCAAACTAGACAACAAAGCTAAGGAATGCATATTCCTCGGATATGGAAGTGATGCATTCGGAGGCTTTAGGATCCAATTGACAAGAAAATTATTAGAAGTCGAGATGTTGTCTTTTTTGAAGATCGGACCATTGAAGACAAGAAGAAAAATGTGGAGATCACTGATGAACATCTAGTAAGAGTTGGTCTGGAGAAATCAACTTTTAACGGGGGAGATGCTAGCAAATCCATTGATTAAGCAACTTTTGATGTTAACCATGGAGAAACTAGAGACTTCTCCTGAACCAGTTGCAGAACCAGAGTTAAGAAGGTCAACAAGAGAATCGTCAACTATCGAGAAAGTACTCTGTAAACGAATATGTAATGATCACTGATGGCAATGAACCTGAGTGCTATAAGGAAGCTATGGAGCATCAACAAAAGAAGAACTGGTTGGATACGATGCAAGATGAGATGAGAACATTGCATGAGAACCATACTTATGAGTTGGGTCAATTTCCAAAGAGAAAAAAGACACTGAAGAACAAATGGATATACACACTTAAAGATAAAAATTCGCAACCTAAAGTATAAGGCACGACTGGTCGTAAAAGGCTTTGGTCAGAAGAAAGGAATTGACTTAAAGGAAATTTTTTTCACCTGTCGTGAAAATGTCATCCACACGAGTGGTACTTGGATTAGCCTCAAGTCTCAATTTGGAGATCGAGCAACTCGATGTAAAGACAACCTTCTTGCATAGTGAATTAGAAGAAGAGATTTACATGAAACAGCCAGAATGGTTCATTGTCAATGGAAAGGAACATTTGATATGTAAATTGAAGAAGAGTCTGTATGGATTAAAGCAAGTCCCGAGACAATAGTACAAGAAGTTCGATTTCTATATGGGAAATCAATGATACAAGAAAACTTCCTCAGACCACTGTGTGTTTGTGAAAAAGTTCACGGATGATACATTTACAATTTTCCTACTTTATGTTGACGACATGCTGATTGTGGGCCCAGACAGAGAAAAGAATGTTAAGTTAAATAATGAACTTAACAAGTCTTTTGCTATGAAAGACTTATGACTGGTAAAAGAGATGCTAGAGATGAGTATCACTCGTGATAGGAAGAATGAAAAATTATGGCTATTAAAGGAGAAATATATCAAGAAAATTCTCAGCCGATTCTATATGGATAAGGTGAAACCGGTCAGTACTCCACTTGCTAAATATTTCAAACTTACTTCCGAACAAAGTTCTTCCACTAAAGAAGGAAAAAGTAGGAATGCAGAAAATTCCATATGCCTCAGCAGTTGGCAGCTTGATGTATGTCATGGTTTGTACAAGACCTAATATTTCACATTTTGTTAGAGTAGTCAGCCAACTTCTTTCAAATTCAAGTAGAGAGCATTATCATACAGTAAAGTGGGATTTTAAGTATCTTAGAGGTACTTTTGAATTCAGTTTGTGTTTTGGAAGTAAAGAGCCTTTGTTAGTAAGCTATACTGATGCAGACATAGCTGGAGACATTGACTCTAGAAGATCAACATCAGGGTATTTGGTTACATTTAGAGGGGGAGCAGTTTCATGGCAATCTAAACGGCAAAAATCAGTTGCATTGTCTACAACAAAAGCTGAGTTTATTGCGGCTACAGAAGTCTGTGAAAAAAAATTTTGAATGCAAAAATTTCTAACAGAATTGGGTCATAAGCAAGATAAGTATATCTTGTATTGCGACAGTCAAAGTGCTATTCATTTGAGCAAGAACTCGAGCTTTCATTTAAAGTCGAAACACAAATATATCAGTTATCATTGGATACGAGAAGTGCTGGACACCAAGTAAGTATATCTTAAGAAGATTCACATAGATGATAATGACTCAGACATGATGACAAAGATCTTGCAGAAGAATAAGCACGAATTCTGTAGAGACTCAGCAGGATTGGAGATACCTCATCATAAGTTGGGAGTGAGAGATTTGTGGGGTCTCTCCATCATGATAAGGGAATAAGGAAGAAATTTCTTCCTTCTTCATTCTCTCCTTACGGCGCCTACCTCTTTTTAAGGAAGGTGTTTGCTTGGAGCTCTATAAATAGAGGCTTTAAGTAGACGATCCAAAAATTCGAAACATGTAGATCCGAAATGGATCTAAAGAAAAGAAACGAAAGTCTTCTCTGAGAAGAGTGAGAGAAATAGTGAGGATTTTTGGAGGGAGAGAAAAGAAAGTGTGTGAGGGAAAAATAGGTGTAGTGTTTTTGTGCACATTGAGAGTTCTAAGAGTGGTGATTTCCCTTAGTGAATATTTTCTTCAATATTTGATATCTAGAAAAATATTGTAAATCTTATTTTTTATAGTGATATCTTTCTGGACTCAGTTCTCGTGATTTTTTTTTCTCGATTAGGGTTCCACGTAAAATTCTCAATGTTCATTTTAGCCATTATTTCTTTTCCTTCTTGGCCGTTATAATTTTACGGCGTTAAAAAATATTCCTGGTATTTTTTTCTGATTGCATATGCTATTATTTTTCATACTCCTTATTTAGTGGTGTAATTGCACTGTGTAAGTAAGTTCTATCTAAGGAGACTGAGTTTTAAGTGAGATCGTTTGTGACCACTGCAGACTTTTCTAGGAACTTACTTGGAAATGTAATTATGTCTAGTAGATTAACCAGTACAATCTTTTTTGTGAATTATTCTGATTAGTACTCTCCACGTCTTACAACGGTGGTATTATTATTATTGTTTCCAGCAATTTTAGTTATTTTCCCAACAAGTATGTTTATAATTTTTAATGATACAACTGTCAAATATTTGTAATGATATTCTTGTGATATTTTTTTGTTAGATCGTCTCAAATAATTTTTTTTTTCTAAATACATGTCATTTTATATATTAATAAAATAATTTTGTGAATTAAATGACTAACTATTATACTTTGTCATTATAATGATAAATAATCATTATATTTTTAATAATTAAAATTTTAAAAAATATACATTGCATTTATACAAATTGAAAACATTTATGTATGTTTTATTTGTTTGGCACGGTTCGTTAAGACTTGTTATGTTCGTTTAGTCAACTTGACTCAATTCATTTAACATTGGCTTACGAACCAGCTAGGGTAAAAAAAAAAAAAATTGTCGAGCTTGTTAGGCTAGGCTCATTTAACACATTAGGCACTGCCGGCTTGTTAGTCAACTCTAACTCTAGTTTCTAGATGTTTAATAGCAAAATTGATAGGATCTCATTAGTCATTTCTAATTTGTTTAGTGGACTATAGAATACGAACCTTTTCAAGCTGCTCTACCCTTCTCTTCAATCCTCCAATGGCGCTGCTTTGTTTAAACTCCGAACAACGTTGAGACAATGGTGTTGAATCGAACAGTAAGGCATAGTGGACTGACAATCCACAACGTGGAAAGAACAATTAACAAACTTCATTGGACGCATAGTAAACTCAACGTTAGAGTGAAATTGAATCGTGAAGTAAGATTTATAAGCGAAGAATGGGAAGTTTCTTCCCTTCTTCCATCAATCAACCAAAATCCATTTATGTCCATTTATTGGACGAAATGATCCTCTCCTTTTTCGCTAAGTAGCCATCCAGAGGGCAGAGACTCTACTACATAAATTAATCTTTGAACTTGCAAAATAATCAACAAAATAAGAAATAATATCAAGAGGATGGCTGGATACTTCTTCGGATCACTTTCTAAGATAACTGACTCTGCCGAAAATGATTCGCTTCGTTTTGTCAGGTAATCCCCCCTTTCTTTCCTAATATCAGCAACTCCCGAGCCAGGAGACTTTGAATTATGCCACTAGAGTAGAATGCAAACAAGAAAAAGGAAGGATTGAAATGGGGATATTTTCAGGAAGTGAGGTGGAAGACGGGGGCGTAGCAGGAGGTGGAGCATGATGGAGGCTCAGGGAAAGGAGAGGAAGACCAGCCCGTAGATCAATATAGAAACTTAATATGAAACTTGGTAAACACTGCTCAAACACATAGAAAGATGTAAATTCATCCTCATTTCATGTCTATTTATTGAAAAACTGAAGTATAATCGATCCATCATCACAGCAGACAATTTATTTCATCCAAGTTAATCAAATCTAAAACAACCATGTTGTGGAATCAGTTGTTGCTCCGGCTCCTTCCGACCAAGTCTGATGCACGTGCCGCCAAGTGTATCCGTCCGCGGGGTTTGAACTCTGAATCCACAATCTTAATTTCTCAGTGAAAATTTCAAAGCAGGTTAGAAAAATAAGGTTTATAAGTGAGTATCGTGTTTTACCTTGGAGGTTAGAATGGCAGTGGTGAAGCAGCATTGCCTCTCCTCATCTATGGAACCAGCACGACATAAGATGTTAAGTCATGACTACTTCACTTTACAGACTGAATAATTTCTTCCTACTTCAATCCTCAACTATATGTACAAACAGGCAGCAGTACCCAACCAATTAAAAAAGTAAAATAAATATAGAAACAGGTCTCACCAGATAACTCCCACTTGTAAAACTTCACCAACCACGCGTTTGATCCAATTTGTGTAGGCAGTACTAGATCAACCCAGACCCTGAAGTGTTTTCCTTGCTTATCTCCATAGCAGTTTCTCATAACATCTATGCACTCAAAAAGTGATGTTTCCACCCCAGATGGATGGACGAAAACACCCGTTGGATGCTGATACACAACAGGAACTACTTAAGAAAAACTAAGGTTTTGTGCCAACCTAGAAAGTTGAAGAAAAAGTAACAGGCTGACCATAAGTTATCTTTTTTTAATACCAAAATACAGGCTAGTTCAACCATAAGGCTTGTGATCTATGGGTATTCCCAGTTAAAATAAAGTCGCATTAGGAGTCAACTTAAATGCCAAGCAATAAAAGGATTAACCAAGAGGATTGACATACACAAGCAGCCTTTACACTTGCAAGATACAGTTCAGAATTCTCGACTTCCGCGCACCTCCACCTCTCGTAAAACAAGTAGAATTTCACAATTTCATGACCAATATTAACATTTTCCAACTTCGGGTCAAAAAAGTCTATGACGTCCCTGGGAGAAATGTTTGGACCTAAGTCGAAGTGACGAATTGCTTGTATTATTCCAGCTGCACACCTCTCTGTAGCATGAATAATTTTATTGTTATCTTTTGCATTTTCAGCGTGCCACTGGAGTAACTCTTCTTGAGCATTGCTAACCTAACAAAATAAAACTTTGAAAATTTTAGTGTCAGAAAGACGTCTTTTCAAATTGAGATAACAACTACGTTACTGAAGATTCAGATGAACTACCATGACACCATATACATCAGGAATGCTGAATAGCTCGGCATCATTTCCCGAGTCACCACAGACAAGAGTGCTACCGGGGAGTTTCTCCTCAGCGGTAAATTTTTTATGCAAGTATGCTAGTGCTTGTCCTTTGCCTGCACCTTGCGGTAGGATATCTAAATCCATTCCCCCGCTATAGATTATTTTCACATCCAACTAGCAAAAGAAAAAAAAAAAACTATCTCACCATGTATGATATAATTCAGGAGACCAGATCAAGTCAAATAGAACTAAATATAGAGTCATGAAGAAACAATATCAATCCAAAAATGTCTAAAAGATGAGAAAATCATTACCCCATGCTTTACAAAGCATTCTGACAGAGCCTTTTTCACATCCAAAGCCTTCTCCTTCTGAACATAAAAGCTAACCTTGTGCGGTCTTTGCTCTGTCTCTGACTGTATCATCCCATGAAGTTCAACTATTTATAAATATCCATAACAAGAATAATTTTCTCAATTTCGAGTCACAAAAAATATGCTTCAAATACTTCAGAATTAGTCAATATTGTGATCACTCTTTTTTTTTCAGAAGGGAAGTTAAATTCCGTAGTGTCATAATATATACCTGAGGAGTTAGCTCAGAAAATTTGCTAGATTCCTCGATGACTATGTTCTTGTCCCATTTATTATTTAGAAATTCAACCCAACCCTCGTCTGGGACCATTGAGTTGCCATAAGTTATCTCAGTACCAACAGACATTATTGTTATATCTGGAGTTAACATGGGTTTCTCTTTTCTCAACTCCTTGTAAAGTGTAGGAGATCTCCCAGTCGAGAAAACAAGGAGGGAATCATGACGATAATTGGCTTCCCACAAAGCATTAAACCTCAGCAAAGATGTATTCTCAGCATCATGATGATCAACCTGTAATTAAAACTTCTTACTGAAAAACAAATGGCATAAAATAGATTGAAGGCATATCCAAGAAAAAGCAATTAGATTACATACCATTGTATGATCAAGATCTGAAACTATCATCAGACGTGCAGGACTGCTCAATCGATACATAACTGTAGTGTAATATACTTTACCTGCAATTAGATTGGAAAAGGGTATAACTTGAAATCTAGAAAATATAGAGTACTATTTTAAGTTAAGTGGACGTTAATAACATCATTATATCAATATAAAGTATCGATCAGTCCACAAAAGAAGAACTGCATTATAAAAGTTGAGGTTATCAAGAAGGTGAAAGGTGGTAAAAACTTCTATCAAGTAGTAGGAGTTATGGCGTCCATAAAAATGCTCCAAAGAAGGCGTAGAAACTCTTAATTGGTGACTAGAACTGTGTTCAGGATTCTAACAAGACAAGATGGACTATATGTTTTAAACTTCTAATGAGTAAGAGGAGGATTTAAGACGCCCACCAAAAATGCTCCAAAAAAAGGGTAAAAACTCTTAATTGCTGAATAGAGATGCGTCCAGGATTCTAACAAAACAAGATGGCCTATATCTCAACGCTCCTTTTCTTGCTTCACCTCAAACGTATATATGCTAGGAAATTGGTGTGTCATGCATTGCAACCATCAATAAGAAAACTCTCGATGAAATCCATTTTAGATTGGATGAATGGGGAAATAATCACCCAGAAAAAACCACAAAAAAATGGGTCACCCAAAGTCACTAGCCCGCCATCTACTAGTTCACCTTCATCTTCCCCAATAAAACCAAATGACAAGAAACGATATAGGGCCTGATCCTACGGGAACAATAATTAGATGAATGAATACCAAGTATAACAAAACTGCAACAAAAACATAAACAATCATCAAACATTTTCTTCAAAAAATATGAAAATTATTATCTAATTTTTTTTTCTTCATCGAAATCTTCTCAGAAACCAAACATGGAATAGAAACATAGAATCACCACAATTATACAAAAGCAGTGCAGCACAGTACTTACTCCGAGTACTTCAACGTTCAATCAATGAAGCAAACTCCAAACCTCGTAGCAGGAAAGTTTTAATTGAAATGCTAACAATTCCTAGCCAGACCACGATATCAGGATCAGAATGAACGGTCCGCAAGTTTCCAACTCCAATTGAAGGTAGAGATAACGTGATCGACAGAGAGATGTTGAAAGAGAGACTGTGGATCCAAATTCGATGGCGCACCTTCGGTTGGACAGAGAGAGAGCGAGAGAGAGAGAGGAGGGTCGAGGGGTGATCGTGGTCCGGTTCGGTCCGGTGTTTGAAGAGATTAGAACTGGACCACTAAATTCGGTTTTCAAATTTTTGCACCAATAAGGCAAATTTCTTTCCCATAACAGGACCAGAAATCTGATCTCGGTTCTGGTCCGGTTCTGGTCCTCCCACTTATGTTCAAAAACTTTTTAATTTTTGACAAAAATTTGAACCAATATGTAAAAAAAACCAATACACTTATTCTGGTTTTTGGTTCTGGGAAAAATTGACAAAAATTTTGGTTCTGGTTTCAATTTCCAACAAAATATAACATCGAAGCTGCTACAAAAAATCAAAATTTTATTCTGTTTTTTCCAATTTCCAGCGTCTTTATTTCTAAGGTTCGTCGATTTCAAAACAATTTTATATGAAAACAAACACCACATCGAGCTGCTAACATTACTCACAATCACATTGCAGAGCAGAGCAAAAATACCGAGAACTACAAAAAGAGAAAAAACAAACAATTGCAGAGCAACCAAACTATTGCTCTAACCTCGCAAATCTGTTGGGTTTCTTCGCAAAAAACAGAATAAAGTTTCGGACTTCGGGAAACAGATCTACCATATTGGACAGTCGGAAAGAAAATAACCAAACCTGTGGTTTGAATCTACAGTCCGACTCCGAGAGGCAACAGACAGCAGCGACTTCGGCGAGAGGCAACAGCAGCGACTTCGGTGAGAGGCAACAACAGCGACTTCGGCGAGACACGGCGAGGACGAGGGCGAGACACGACGACTGCGATTGTGCGAAGCGAACACGGAATAGCGAAGTCTTTTTAGCCTAAAGGTTAATTTTACCTGGTGCGGGTCGGTTTTACTATGTTTTGTCCTTAAAATTGAGAACCGAACCACAAATTTCGGTTCTGAAATAACAGAACCGAAATTTGTTAATTTTACCCTAAGAACCGACCAGAACTGGACCAAATAGCTCGGTTCTGATTCGATTCTCGGTTCTGGTCGGTTCTTGCTCACCCCTAGGGAGGGAGCCTGAGAAGGAAGGAAAAGAGACAGTTATTCGAGGAAGAAGACGAAAATGTACATTAAAAACAAGTTTTGGACACACGTACAAAGGTCGACCTCCACGTGTTCGTGTGGGATCCACTTGATTCGGATGGACGGTGAAGGAGACTTCGGGATGCGTAGGGCCCTCTCACGGGACGTGGCCAATCATGATTCATGACAGAGAACCTGATCAACGGCTGAAGTTTAAAGGGAAAGAACCTGATTCTACATGTTTATAGGCATATTCTTCAAGAAGTTTATTCCTTTTACTTTCGCGACATCTTTCTAACTGTATAAATAAAATATTAGGTTAAAATTAGGGGTGTGCAAAACCGGTTTCGGTTCGGTTTTGGGGTGGAACCGAAACCAAACCGATCACTTTCGGTTTTGGATTTACCGAACCGAAACCGGTATTTTAACTTACCGAAACCGAACCGAAACCGAACCGAAAATTCCGGTTCCGGTTCCGGTTCGGTTTCGGTTCTACAGCCTATTTGCTTGCTGTCAAAGGCAATTTAAAGTAAAAAATTTGAATTGACTTTCAACAAATTTCAAAGCCTTACTGTCACAATTAAAACCTTACCAACACGAGCGACTGATTGCTACAGTTTCTGCTGAATTGTGTTGCTTTAACATCGTCAGTATCCCAAGAAATAACAAAACATTTATTGTGAATTGTGATAATTCGTGGATGATAGAAAAAGAGACGTCTTCAAAAGCATTGTAAAACTGTTCTGAACAAGTTGTTTGAGAAGGACCTTCCTTTTTTCCTAAACCAGAATCTTCAGTCAAGTAGAATTCTTCTGTATGTAAAAGTGCATTTCTGGTCTCTAGATTCATAAGAAAACAACCTGCAACTTTAGATTCTTGACTGCATTCTGAAAAGTCTTCAGCTTCAGTTGCCTTTCGACCACTATCTTCTCCAATAGATTGCACATGTGAAGATGAGGGCAGAGATCGATCTGATTCACCTACCTGAGGCAAGACCTGGAGCTGCTCCAGTAGACCTGAGGCCAAGTAAGAATCCAGTTTCTGTTTTACAGAACTGTTCCAATGATTCTTTATAGCATTGTCTGTCCTGTTGTCACTCAAAATTCAACTGTCACAAGTACAACTAATGGAAATTTCAAAATCAACCTAAAATACAGAACCGAACCAACACAAAAAAAGACAATAAATCCAGTTTTTTTAACAAGTTGTAGCAAATAAACAAGTTTTGATGCAATTCAATTCACGGATAAGGACATGAAAATTATTGCTTCCATATTCCTCACATCACTCCTAACATTATAATCCAAAGTAAGAACACAAAAGTAATATCATAACAAAATATTATCTCCAAGCCTTCAATTATTCCACCAATATTGGAAGAATATCTTCATCTTCATTAGTTGAGGTGAAATCTACAAAATATAATTGATAAACTAATTAGATAAAATGAATTAGAACTATGAAACGAAAAGATAATAAAGATATAAAACAGTATATACCTTGTTCAATTTCATCAATATTTGCCACTGAAGAATTAAATTGATGTTTTTCCGTCCGAATCCAACTTTGAGTGCAAATAAGCGCCTCGACAGTCTTTGGAGACAAAGAACTACGAAATGAATCAAGCACACGTCCTCCGTTACTAAAGGCTGATTCCGAAGCAACTGTTGAAATGGGGATAACCAATACATCCCTTGCTATTTTACTCAATAGTGGAAATTTCAAGGAATTCACTTTCCACCACGCTAGAATATCAATTTTATCTGAAAACTTTTCTAATTTTTCAGATAAATATTGATGAACTTCAGTCTGATTAATTGAATCGTCATCCTCATCTTGATCATTAAAAAACATCTCATGCACCTTATTACGGATCAAAGTACTACTTTGTTGCGTTACGGTAGAAGTCGTTACAACCATCATACTAGAATTGTCTTCTGAAGTATCCAAATTCAAACCAGATTTATAATGGAGATATAATCTTTCCATCACATTTTCTACTTGTCTCACTAAATCATTTGTTTTGTCACTATCAAACAACATGGTGAGGCAATGTTTCAAAAACTTCATTTTATATCTAGGGTCTAGTACAATTGCCACACACATCAACATATTGAATTTATCCCAACTCCCTCAATATTTGTCAAACTTTCTTTGCATGTCAATAGTCATTCTTCTCAACAATGGATTATCACACCGAGAGTGCTCATGGATAATCATTTTCAAATTACACACTTCACTAATATAAATATTGGAAGTGACATGTGAGGAGGCCGAAACAGAAACAGTTGTATCGTAAAAGATTTTCAAAAACTTGACAAGCTCTCTAATATTAGCCCAGTCTTCTATTGTGGGTGGTCTTTCACTTTCCCCGCCCAAATCAAGAAAATAATGACCATCACTTTCAATTAACTTTGCAAAAGCTCTTTCATACTTTTCGGCGCTTTCTAACATTAAATATGTAGAATTCCATCTAGTAGATACGTCAAGACAAACATTACTTTTGCAAGTTATCTTTACATTCTCAACATAATTTCTAAATTGTTGTAGTCTTGCAGGAGAAGATCGAACATATTTCACCATTCTACGAACTCTTGCAATAGACTCTTGATGATCTTTTAAACCATCACACACAATCAAATTCAAAATATGTGCAAAACATCTCACATGCATGTGTTCCCCATTCAAAACTAACCCATTCCAATTTCTAATACTTTTGACCAAATACGAAATTGCAACATCATTCGAAGAAGCATTGTCAACTGTAATCGTCAAAACATTTTCAATTCCCCATTCAAGCAAGCATCTTTCTATTTCTTTACCAATCATTTCGCCTTTATGATTCGAAATTAAGCAAAAATTGATAATTCTCTTACACAATATCCAATCACTATCAATGTAATGAGCAGTTAATACCATGTAATTCAAATTTTGAACAGAAGTCCATGTATCTGTAGTCAAGCATACTCGTTGAGATGAATTTCTAAAATAATCGTTCAATTTCAATTTTTCTTTCTCATAAATACTCATAATATCTCGTCCAATTGTAGTTCTAGAAGGTATGGAAAACTTAGGTTGAACATATTGCGAATATGTTCTAAAACCCTCTCCTTCAACGAATTTCAAAGGCAATTCATCAATAATAATCATCTTTGCAAGCAATTCTCGACAAGTTGCAAGGCTAAAACAAGTTACACTAGATCCCCCTCCCATATTCTGAAAGCTTAATGTCTTTTGCTTCCTATCGACATTTGCCAATAATTTGTTGCAATTAAGGATGTGTTTTTTCAAGTTTGATGTCCCATTTTTTGATGGATGACATGCATATGACTGTGAACAATGATTACATTTTGCTCTAGGATTGCTACTATCAGAACTGTCAATCTTCGTAAAATTATTCCAAACTTCTGATTTTTTCCTTTTCGTTTGACTAAATGCAACTGCAGGACCCTCTACACTATCATTAATGCTTTCCATCCTAAAACAAATTTAATCAATAAAAATCAACAACAAAATCAAATGCTACACATGTTACTCTAATGCTATCAATCATGATAAAACATAACAAAACAAATAATTAAAACATATAAATTGCTCTCGGTCACGCCCGAAGAGTCTCCCAAAACAGAAACATTATGTAACAGCACATAACAAAACAAACAATTAAAACATATAAATTGCTCTCGGTCACGTCCGAAGAGTCTCCCAAAACAGAAACATTATGTAACTATACAGGTGTACAACACATATATTAATGACAAAACTAAACAAGGAACAATGGAACATGCTAAAAAGTAAAGATTGCTCTCGGTCAAAAACAGTACATACCAAGAATTGATACCAACAAAACAAACATGCTAAACATAGTTGTCGGTCAAAAACAGGAGAGCAAAATTGATTTTGCTCTCGGTCAAAAACTTGTTCACAGAGAGCAAAATCGATTTTGCTCTCTGTAAAAACACGACAGAGAGCACAATCGATTTTGCTCTCTGTAAAAACACGACAGAGAGCAAAATCAATGATTTGCTCTCTGTCAAACACAAAAACGAACAACGAATAAAAGAATAGAACATACCTGGTTATTCGGTTGCCTGATCGTGTTTCCTCGTCGGTGCTGCTGTCGACTGTCGTCGTCGATACTAGAATCTCGATAGCCCGTAGCAGAGAGTCGTCGGCTAGTCGCCGGTCGTGTGTCGTCGTGTGTCGTCGATAGCCCTCGCCTGTCGTCGTCTCTAGAGTTTGGAGGAGGAGTGGTCGAGTGGAGCCTGCCTGGAGGATGGAATTTTAGGTTGAAAACTGAAGAAAACCGGTGATAATTTAGGTTAAAATACAGAAACGGTTCGGTTCGGTTTTGATCGGTTTTGACCGATCCGAACCGAAAACCGAACCTAAAAAATCGGTTTCTACAAAAATCAAACCGAAGTTCGGTTTTCAAACGCTCAAAACCGATCCGAACCGAACCGATTTCACCGGTTCCGGTTCGGTTCACCGGTTCCGGTTCGGTTTTGCACACCCCTAGTTAAAATTATTTTAACCTAGAAGTATTGAGATTTTTTTTTAAAAATCCTCCTAACAAAACAAATCTTAAACTATCAAAATTTATAAAAAAAACCTCTAGCGATCAACCAATAACCTCCCATTCTGCATTTTACACATAGAATGAGGGACTGTTCTACAACAGCGGTCCCCCGTTATATATGGCGCGGGGAGTCTCCATCCCCCAACTCACCTTCCGTAGAGAACGGAGGACCGCTGCTGCAGAACGGTCCCTCGTTCTCCTGCAGCGCAGCCCGTGACTAGTCAATAATTGATCACGAGCGGCAGAACAGACGACCGCTCTGGAGAGAACGGGAGATCGTTTGCCAACGGTGATCAATTATTGACTGCTCACGGCCTGCACTGTAGTAGAACGAGGGATCGTTCTGAGAGAGCGATCCCCCGTTCTCCCGCCCTATTTAAAGGGCCGCTCACCCTCCATTATCTCCGCTTGCTTTCTCTAACTCTCTAAAACCTCTCTCTCCACTATTATCTTACTCTGTAGAATTTTCGTTGTATAAGCGACGACGATGGATTATGATTCACCTAAAGCAGTTGATTTAGACGAGCCAACAACTTTTGATGTCAATATGGATTGGTATTCACTTGCCACTTCTGCATATGGTGATCTTCGAGCATTCGATCACTTAGATGGAAATAAAGAAATTGAGGTACATTTGACCTCCAGAACTCTAGACAATGAGCTTCGAACACCGATCGGTTCGGACGATGATGAGGTGGAAAGCATACCGGTAAAAGAAAAATCTTCATCGAGTTTTTTTTTTTGAAACAATATAGTTATTTAAAGGATATTAAATTGGAAATAGTCGAATATTCTTTGAAAAATGGTTATGGGATCAAATTCATCAAAAGTGATAAGTGGCGACTGACGGCTGAGTGTGAAGACGGGTGCGAGTGGCGACTGCATGTTTCTCAGATGCAAGATGAGCTTAGGTTTCAAATAAAGAGTTTGATCGATTCTCACAGTTGTTTGAAAAAAATTGAGAATTGACACGCTAGAGCAAAATGGGTGGCAAATCATTATCTAGATAGATTCAAAAGTCAATATATATGGAAAATCTCTTCCATTATCGAGACAGTGAGAAAAGATTTGACTGTCAATATTACACTCAATATAGCCAGAAGAGCAAGTAGCGTAGCTCGAACAATTAAAGAAGGCAATGGTGACGAACAATACAAGATAGTCTGGTCGTACGAAGCAGAAATATGTAGATCAAATCCGGGTAGAACATTAAAAATACATACTTACGAGATGAGGGATGATTCATTGGTATGCCAAAGAATGTATATGTGTATAGCTGCTTGCAAGGCAGGTTTGCTGTAGTACGGTTGCTCTGTTATCTATTTGGATAGTTGTCATTTTAAGGGCTCGTGTCTCAGCCAATTACTCACAGCCGTCAGTATTGATGGCAACGATGAAATATATCTCGTTGTTGTTGCCAACGTCGAAAAAGAGTGCACGGACACATGGACGTGGTTCTTGCAATATTTGAAGCGATCTGAACACTGGATCGGGAGCCGAATGAACAATTATTTCAGATCGACAAAAGGTATAATACATTTCTAATTGTTATTTCAAAATAAAGGCATTGTGGTAATTATATTGTTTGATGTTGACTACATTTTTCTTTTCAATTATTAGTGGTGTAATTGTATTGTATACGTGATTGCTGTGGCCGCAATCTCACATCGCTTGGAGAAAAAATATAAATGAAACATATGTAAAGAAACTCTTCCATGATAGTAAAACGCATTTTCGGGGCAAAATTGACAACGGATCCTATAAGAACTCTGTAGTTAAGAGTACTCCAACGAGAGTATTACTAGGTTGGGTGACCGACTGGAAAGTCCTCGTAGAAAACAAATCTGTGAGGGCCAAGGGTTGCCCAAAGCAGACAATATCTTACTGAGGAGGAATGAGTTCGTTACAAATGGTGTTAGAGCCTGTGTCAAACATGTTGACTTATAGAGTGTTTAAGTCATAATTTGTTTTTGATGATGTATTCGTATATTAAGTATAAAATTTGATTATGTGTATTTAACGAGAATTATGATTATAAGATTGTTTTGGCAATACCCTTAAAAAGGGTATTTTAGTTGTCTAATAAAATCAGTTTGAGTATACAGAGCTGAATAGAAAAACAGGACTGAAACGCGTGCTTCTACCGATCGTTACACAACAAAGAAATGAAAGCTTCTGCCGATTGCTAAACGACAGAAGAAGAAGCTGTTTAGAAGTTAACATCTGCCGATGACGTGTCAAGCGCTTATATGTTTCATCTGCCGATAGCGTTTTGAAAACATCTGTCGATGACGGTTCAGCACTTATATGTTTCATCTGCCGATAGCGTTTTTAAGCCACATCTGCCGATGACACCTAAGGATACATCTGTCGATGACACTTAAGGATACATCTGCCGATGGTGTTTCAAGTTGCATCCACCGATGACGTGTCTCTGCTTCATAAGTTGCATCTGCCGATGAACTTCCGCCAGAATTCAAAGCTAGCCGCGAAGCTACAGTGACGTCGCTTTCAACATTAACTCCAGACCTTTAATGGCGACGACGAACAACACTTTCAGAAGCAATGGATAGCTGCTTCAGTACGGATGCTTCCCAACGGTAACATTTTTCCATTTGAAGAAAGAAGCATTCAATTCTGTGAAGAAATTTTTTACAGAGTATATAAGCAGAAGAAAAGGCTCAAAGACTAACTTTTGCCAATTTGAATTCTGAGCCCTAAGTTGCGAAAGTTAATCACTCTGTATTTTCTTCTACACCTCTCGACTTTAACTTGAGATTTCATTTTTGGTGAGAGTGTAATCTGCGTTTGAAAAACATAAACTCAAAATCTGTATAAGGCAGTGGATTGACGCCCGTCAAGTTCAATCCAGATTTGTAAACGGCAGTTGATCGGAGCCCGAAATTCCGATCTATTTATTCTCGTGAGGAGAACGGGTAAGGATCTTCAAGGGGTGAGCCTTGGAGCGTGGATGTAGGCAGTTTGGCCGAACCACGAAAAAAACCTGTGTGTTGGTTTTTCTTTCTCTCTCTCTTTTACTTTTACTAATTGTCTGCGTGCTGTTAGGTTAAGAAACATTAAGAGATTTTAAGAAAGTCTAATTCACCCCCCCTCTTAGACAATCTCGATCCTACAATTGGTATCAGAGCCTGGTTTATATTGTCTAAGTTGTTTATCTAGGAGATATTGTAATATCTGAAATGGCATTCAACACACACTCTGCACAAATGGAAGGTCAGTCTACCACTAGACCTCCATTCTTCGATGGTATTGATTATGTGTACTGGAAGTCTAGAATGAGAATTTATATTCAAGCTATAGACTATGACATATGGAATAACATAGAAAATGGTCCATATATAGCTTTTAAAACAGAGAATGGTATTAGGATTCCCAAAGCGTCACATGAACTAAATGATACTGACAAGAAGAATTTGAGCCTGAATGCCAAGGCTATAAACACCCTATACTGTGCTCTGAACAGAGATGAGTTTAATAGAGTACAGGGGTGTGAGAGTGCACAAGAGATCTGGCATTTACTTGAGGTCACACACGAGGGAACAAATCAGGTTAAAGAGAGTAAATTGAGCATGTTAGTTCATGAATATGAACTGTTCTCCATGGAAAAAGGAGAAACTATCAGTTCTATGTTTACTCGATTTACTAACATCACTAACGGTCTTAAAGCTCTTGGTAAGACTTACTCAGGTGAAAAACAGGTAAGGAAACTTCTGAGATGCCTACCGAGAGCATGACAACCAAAAGTGACTGCCATTCAAGAAGCAAAGGATCTCAAAGCTTTAAAGCTTGAGGAGCTCATTGGATCTCTCATGACGTATGAGATCACAATGAGAGCACAATGAGAGCAAACGAAAAGGAAGACCTCAAGGAGAAAGAGGTAACAAGGAAAAAGGACATTGCTCTAAAAGCTTCTTCAAGTAAACAAGAGGAATCAGAAGAAGAAGAAGAAGAAGAAGATGACGATATTGCACTCATCACTAGGAGGTTCAGTAAATTTCTGCAACGAAAGAGGATGTAGGGAAAAAGGTTTCCAAAAGGTGAGAAGTTGCAAAAAGACAAGGAGTTCACTTGCTTTGGGTGTGGCAAACCTGGACACATGAAGGCAGATTGTCCCCAGGCCAAGAAATACCCCAAGAAGTTTAAGAAAAAGGCTATGAAGGCCACTTGGGATGACAGTGAAGGCGACACTTCCTCTTCAGAAGATGAGGAAGTAGCCAACCTGTGCTTCATGGCACACGAGGATAAGGTTAGTACTTCTTCCTCAAATATTTTGAGTGACAGTGAAAATGATGATGAAGAAGATGAATTAGTTGATGCTTTTAATGACCTAGTTAAACAGTTTGGCATGTTGAAAACTAAATACAATTTGTTGAAAAAGGACAATGCAGGTCTAATTGAGAAGCATGCCAATGAACATAGTATGCATGAAAAGGAAGTCTCTGTACTTAAAAAGAAAAATGAGACGTTAAATAGACTTGTTCTGAATTTCACTGAAGGAAGTAAAAATCTGAACATGTTATTGAACAGCCAGAGAGTACAGTTTGATAAAACTGGCCTAGGGTATGAATGGTTTAGTAAAAAGAAAACATATAAAAGGCTTTTTGTTAAATCCACTGTCTGTCATGCATGCAATGAAGTTGGACATAAATCATTTGAATGTCCATTAAATTCAAACAACAAGAAAATTGGGAGTAAATTACAGTGGGTTCCCAAAGGAACCAAAACTAACACCAGGACCCAAAAGATTTGGGTACCTAAGAAGACTGCTTGAACTCTATCTTGCAGGTTGACTGCTCTCCCGGGAAAAACCAGTGGTATCTCGACAGTGGATGCTCGAGACATATGACGGGAGACTCAACTAAATTTGCTGCTGTCAGCAAAAAGAAAGGAAATGTTACCTTTGGTGGAAACCAAAAAGGTAAAATCGTTGGGATTGGCAACATAGGTAACCTTATCAACCCTATTATTGAAAATGTTTTATTAGTTGATGGGTTGAAACACAACCTGCTAAGTATAAGTCAATTATGTGATAAAGGTTATAAAGTGATTTTTAAATCAAATTCTTGCTTGATTAAAGATGTTTCAAATGGCAAAATTTTGTTTTCTGGTTATAGGAAAGAAAATATTTATATTATTGACTTAGATGATATTGTTATGTCTGATGAAAAATGTTTTGCTGTTAATTCTTCCCATGATTCCTGGATCTGGCATAGGAGATTTGGACATGTAGGGATGGATACCTTAGCTAAGATTACTAAGGAGAACCTAGTTAGAGGGATCCCTAAGTTATCCTTTGAAAAGGATAAAGTCTGTGAAGCTTGTCAAATGGGCAAGCAGATCAAAAGCTCTTTTGCATCAAAGAATGCAATTTCAACTTCTAAGCCTCTCCAACTCCTTCATATGGACCTCTTTGGTCCTTCTAATATAGCCAGTCTAGGAGGCAAATTCTATGTCGTTGTCATTGTTGACGATTTCTCTAGATTTACTTGGGTTTATTTTCTGAAGTCTAAGGATGAGACTTTTGATACTTTCTCTAGCTTTAGGAAAAGAGTTCAAAATGAAAAGGAGCTCACCATTGTTACTATTCGTAGTGATCATGGTGGTGAATTTGAAAATGAGAAATTTGAACTCCTGTGTCTCAAGTATGGAATTGAGCACAATTTCTCTTCTCCTAGGACCCCTCAGCAGAATGGTGTTGTTGAGAGGAAGAATAGATCTCTTCAAGAGCTTGCTAGGACTATGCTTAATGAGAATTCACTTCCTAAGTATTTCTGGGCTGAAGCTGTAGCCACAGCTTGTTATGTGCTTAATCGGGTCTCCATAAGACCTATTCTAGAGAAAACTCCATATGAGCTCTGGAGTGGAAAAACTCCTTCTGTCAAGTATTTTAGAGCCTTTGGCAGTAAATGCTTTATCTTTAATACTAAGGATAACTTAGGAAAATTCGATTCCAAATCGGATATTGGAATTTTTCTTGGTTATTCTCTGACCAGTAAAACATACAGAGTTTTCAATAGGAGAACTCTTGTTGTAGAGGAATCCGTTCATGTCAACTTTAATGAGTCTCCTCAGCCCACAATAAATGTGGATGAGGATGATGTTGTGAATTGTTAACTAGACTCTCTTTCCTTAGAAAAACCTACTGATCCTTCTCATGTAGAAAATTCTTTAGAACCATCTTCTACATCTCTTGATATAATTCCTGTCAAGGATGAAAATCCTAATCTACCTAGAGATTGGAAGTATGTCAGAAATCATCCATTAGATGAGATCTTAGGTGATCATTCTTTAGGAGTTAAGACTAGATCCTCACTTAGGAATCTCTGTGCCAATGTGGCATTTATATCTCAAGTAGAACCTAAGAAGTTTGAAGAGGCCGAGAGTGATGAAAAATGGATTTTAGCTATGCAAGAAAAGCTAAATCAATTTGAAAGGAGCAAGGTATGGGAACTTGTTCCAAGGCCTAAGGGTAATCCCATTATTGGAACTAAATGGGTTTACAAGAACAAATTGGATGAAAGTGGGATCGTAGTTAGAAACAAAGCCAGACTAGTTGCTAAGGGATACTCTCAAGAGGAGGGTATTGATTTTGAAGAATCCTTTGCCCCTGTAGCTAGATTAGAGTCAATAAGAATGCTTCTAGCTTTTGCTTGTTTCAAGAACTTCACACTCTTTCAAATGGATGTAAAGAGTGTCTTCTTAAATGGATATATCACTGAGGAAGTGTTTGTTGAGCAACCATTAGGGTTTGAAGTTTTTGATAAACCCGACCATGTCTACAAACTTAGGAAAGCTCTTTATGGTCTTAAGCAGGCTCCTAGAGCTTGGATGATAGATTGAAGTATTTCCTTGAGGAAAGGAATTTCAAAAAGGGCAATTCTGATTCAACTTTATTTACCATGCAGAAGGATAATGATATTTTGTTGGTTCAAATTTATGTTGATGACATCATTTTTGGATCAACCAATGTCAACATGTATAATGAGTTTTCTTCCCTCATGCAAAGTGAATTTGAAATGAGTATGATGGGGGAGTTAAAGTTTTTCTTAGGATTCCAGATTAGTCAATCTCCTGATGGAATTTTCTTCTGTCAAGAAAAGTACATTAAGGAACTCCTTAAGAAATTCGGATTAGAAACTGTCAAATCTTCCAAGACCCCTATGAGTACCACTACTAAGTTGGATAAAGATGAAAAAGGTATAAGTGTGGACATTAAGAAATATCGTGGTATGATTGGATCTTTGTTATATCTGACTGCAAGTAGGCCAGATATTCTTTTCAGTGTATGTCTTTGTGCTAGATTTCAGGCTGCTCCTAAGGAATCTCACTTAACTGCTGTCAAAAGGATTTTTAAATATTTAAGTGGGACACCTGACTTAGGTCTATGGTATCCAAAAGGTACTTCTTTCAATCTTATAGGATACTCAGATTCTGACTATGCTGGAAGTCTAGTTGATAGGAAAAGCACCAGTGGAACTTGTCAATTCCTATGTGAATCTTTAGTTTCCTGGTATTCTAAGAAACAGAATTCTGTTGCATTGTCAACTGCTGAGAGTGAATATATTGCTGCAGGCAGTTGTTGTGCACAAATGTTATGGATGAAACAAACACTAGAAGACTTTAATCTGTTTTATGATAGAATTCCTATTCGGTGTGATAATACCAGTGCTATCAACATTTCTAAAAATCCTATTCAGCATTCCAGAACCAAACATATTGATGTTAGGTATCACTTCATTAGAGATCATGTTCAAAGAAGAGATATCACTTTAGAATTTGTCAATTCTGTAGATCAACTTGCAGACATCTTTACCAAGCCTTTGGATGAAAAGACCTTCAATAATATAAGAATAAGGCTAGGACTCATTCGTGTTGAGAAAAACTAAGGTTTTTCCTCTGTTGGTAAATCATGAGTGATAGAGTTTTTCTTAACTGTGAAGGCATTGATAGATGTAGGAATCGGAAGATGTATTTCTATCGGTAGATGCAGTGTTTTCTCTAGTCATCTAGTCATCGGAAGATGCATTTCCTTCGGTAGGAATCGGATGATATTTTTTTAATCTGCCGACACGTGTATCCCATCGGAAGATATTTGTGTTACACGTGTGACTTCATCGTCGGGCGTCACTTTATTTCTTTTAAATTCATCCTTCCTCGCTGAAACACTTCATCTTTCGCGCTCTTTCGGCAAAACCCCTGCCCTACCAAACTTCATTTCCGAATCCTCTCTTTGAAATGGAACATCCAGGTTCATCATCTTGCGTCGTTACCAAACCAGCCAAGAAGAAGGCCAAAGCTTCTGATCGTCCTTCCCGAGAGATTCCTCGTGGAATGGAGTGGCCATCTTTCTTCTTTCTCTCTCAAGCTGCTGAGGTAAAGTACTACGATGACTATCTGTTCAAATCGTTGATTCCCAGTAAGGGTATTTACTTTGATGAGTTAGCTGGAATGGACATTATAGAACCCTTGACGGATCTCGGGTTAATAGGTCTATTTGTAACTGAATCTTTCTACTACCCGGAAGCTATCCGGATGTTTTATGCCAATCTTAGCTTTACCTCTGACTTCTCTTCTATTAAGAGCTATGTGTATAACAAACACATAGAAATTACTCCTCAGTCCATAAATACTCTTCTGGGGGCTCCTCATTTGGATAGCTGCCCTTACAAGTATGTAACAAGTTCTGAGCTTCCTTTCTTTGGTACATCTGATGGCATTCAGTTTCTCAAGGAGATTGCTTTGGACCCCAATCAATCCCCTGCTCTTTTAAAGGGAAGGCATCTGACCCCTAGAGCCAGATTATTTCGTCAAATGATAGGATTCAATATTATCCCCAAGGGTGGTCACTATGACGAAGTGAGCGCAATGGAACTGTTTGTTCTATTTGCACTTTATTTCAAGACACCTTTCAACATTGGATATATTGTGGTTCGAAGGATGATTCTGGCTGTATCCTCAAGGGCTACATCTTTACCTTATAATCTGCTTCTTATGAGGTTATTTACACTGCTTGAAGTTGTCTTTCCAGAGGAGGTAGAACCTGTGAGACTTCAGCCCGTACAGTATTATTCTCAAACCACTCTAAACAAGATGAGAATAAATAGAATCAGAAAAGGTGAGCTAGTTTTGGCCAAGGCTAAGCAAAAGGTATCTAAGGCAGTTCCTGTCAGGCGTGGTAAAAGAAAACTTATCCTGCCATCAGAGTCAACTGCTGAAGAAGGAGATGAAACAAGAATTCCGGACTGTGTTAATTCCTCCTCTCAGGAATCAAGTTTCGAACCTCCTCCTCTAGTGCGTAGGCGCAGGCCTGCTCCTTTATCCATAGCACCTATTTCAGAGGCCATCTCTGCTTCCTCACCTATGCCTCTTCCTATTCCCGAACATCCTCATTCACCTCCACCCTCTCTCATACTACCTTCTCAGCCTGTTTTTCCCTCCATCTCTCCGGTGATTCGAGCAATTTCTTCGATAATCACCCATGGTCCTCCAGCTCCTCCAGCTCCTCCATCTCCAATCCATGGTTCTCCAGCTCCTCCATCTCCAATCCATGAGCCTCCAACTCCTCCATCTCCAATCCATGAGCCTCCAGCTCCTCCATCTCAAGTCTTTCCTTCAGTTCCTCCATCTCCAGACCAGCAAGAGATGCTCCCTCCATCACCAGTTCATCTAACTTATCAGAGGCGATTTGTAATGAGTGAGGCACAGTACAAGGATTTGACGTCCTCTATTGCCAACCTTGGCACTGCCCTTCAAAGTCAACTTGATCAACATAAAAAGGACTTGAGCATTGCTTTTGATACTGGTCTTGGGTTGGTGTCTCAGAAAGTGGATGCTGATAGGCGTATGGTTGTCAGGGAACTTGAATCTCTTCGCTCTTCAATTGTTGCTTTAACCCCTGAACCTGTTCCTGAACCTGTTCCTGAACCTGTTCCTGAACCCGAACCCTCGAGTTCTGTCAGTGTTCCCGTGGCTTGTTTTGAAGATGTTTTACTTCCCTTCTCCCGGTCTGAAGTTGCTGAGGATGTGCGCTTAATGTCATTGGATCTTCAGGAGGTTGAACTAGCATTTTCTACTCCTGCTGTTCCTACAACTGGCCCTTCTGTAGAGCCTCCTCCATGTATGGACATGGTAGTGTCCACTGAACCTTCTCCGCCTCCGGCTCCCTGCGTGGCAATGGTGGTCTATCATCCTGAACCTGTTCCTGAACCTGTTCCTGAACCTGTTCCTGAACCTGTTCCTGAACCTGTTCCTGAACCTGTTCCTGAACCTGTTCCTGAACCTGTTCCTGAACCTGTTCCTGAACCTGTTCCTGAACCTGTTCCTGAACCTGTTCCTGAACCTGTTCCTGAACCTGTTCCTGAACCTGTTCCTGAACCTGTTCCTGAACCTGTTCCTGAACCTGTTCCTGAACCTGTTCCTGAACCTGTTCCTGAACCTGTTCCTGAACCTGTTCCTGAACCTGTTCCTGAACCTGTTCCTGAACCTGTTCCTGAACCTGTTCCTGAACCTGTTCCTGAACCTGTTCCTGAACCTGTTCCTGAACCTGTTCCTGAACCTGTTCCTGAACCTGTTCCTGAACCTGTTCCTGAACCTGTTCCTGAACCTGTTCCTGAACCTGTTCCTGAACCTGTTCCTGAACCTGTTCCTGAACCTGTTCCTGAACCTGTTCCTGAACCTGTTCCTGAACCTGTTCCTGAACCTGTTCCTGAACCTGTTCCTGAACCTGTTCCTGAACCTGTTCCTGAACCTGTTCCTGAACCTGTTCCTGAACCTGTTCCTGAACCTGTTCCTGAACCTGTTCCTGAACCTGTTCCTGAACCTGTTCCTGAACCTGTTCCTGAACCTGTTCCTGAACCTGTTCCTGAACCTGTTCCTGAACCTGTTCCTGAACCTGTTCCTGAACCTGTTCCTGAACCTGTTCCTGAACCTGTTCCTGAACCTGTTCCTGAACCTGTTCCTGAACCTGTTCCTGAACCTGTTCCTGAACCTGTTCCTGAACCTGTTCCTGAACCTGTTCCTGAACCTGTTCCTGAACCTGTTCCTGAACCTGTTCCTGAACCTGTTCCTGAACCTGTTCCTGAACCTGTTCCTGAACCTGTTCCTGAACCTGTTCCTGAACCTGTTCCTGAACCTGTTCCTGAACCTGTTCCTGAACCTGTTCCTGAACCTGTTCCTGAACCTGTTCCTGAACCCGGTCTGAAGTTGCTGAGGATGTGCGCTTAATGTCATTGGATCTTCAGGAGGTTGAACTAGCATTTTCTACTCCTGCTGTTCCTACAACTGGCCCTTCTGTAGAGCCTCCTCCATGTATGGACATGGTAGTGTCCACTGAACCTTCTCCGCCTCCGGCTCCCTGCGTGGCAATGGTGGTCTATCAGCCTCCCATTCCTTCTGCTATTCATTCCTATCCCGAGCTGATCCAGGCATTTTTTTCTCCCAATCTTGACGTGCCCTCTTGGGTTTCTCAAGCATTTTGGACTCATTTCTTAGCATTCTTCAAGTAGAATTTCTTGTGCATCTACCTTTTGTTCTGTATACCCGTTCATTAGTATTCAATGGGCAATCTACTGCTTATTTCTTTGACTACATTGCTTCTGCTGTTTATCTCATTTGTTTTTGATAATGTCAATGGGGAGACTAATGTATTTGATTAAGTCTGACTTGGAAATATTCTTTGGATATACTCTGTCTAGCACTATGAAATTCTTGAATCTGATTACTTTGTGTTTCTAGATTTGCTCTGTATGTTTATTTGAATAAAATGCATATACTATGGGGGAGTATCTAAGTTAATCAAATTTATATTGTCATCATCAAAAAGGGGGAGATTGTTGACTTATAGAGTGTTTAAGTCATAATTTGTTTTTGATGATGTATTTGTATATTAAGTATAAAATTTGATTATGTGTATTTAACGAGAATTATGATTATAAGATTGTTTTGGCAATACCCTTAAAAAGGGTATTTTAGTTGTCTAATAAAATCAGTTTGAGTATACAGAGCTGAATAGAAAAACAGGGCTGAAACGCGTGCTTCTACCGATCGTTACACAACAAAGAAATGAAAGCTTCTGCCGATTGCTAAACGACAGAAGAAGAAGCTGTTTAGAAGTTAACATCTGCCGATGACGTGTCAAGCGCTTATATGTTTCATCTGCCGATAGCGTTTTGAAAACATCTGCCGATGACGGTTCAGCACTTATATGTTTCATCTGCCGATAGCGTTTTTAAGCCACATCTGCCGATGACACCTAAGGATACATCTGCCGATGACACTTAAGGATACATCTGCCGATGGTGTTTCAAGTTGCATCCACCGATGACGTGTCTCTGCTTCATAAGTTGCATCTGCCGATGAACTTCCGCCAGAATTCAAAGCTAGCCGCGAAGCTACAGTGACGTCGCTTTCAACATTAACTCCAGACCTTTAATGGCGACGACGAACAACACTTTTAGAAGCAACAGATAGCTGCTTCAGTACGGATGCTTCCCAACGGTAACATTTTTCCATTTGAAGAAAGAAGCATTCAATTCTGTGAAGAAATTTTTTACAGAGTATATAAGCAGAAGAAAAGGCTTGAAGACTAACTTTTGCCAATTTGAATTCTGAGCCCTAAGCTGCGAAAGTTAATCACTCTGTATTTTCTTCTACACCTCTCGACTTTAACTTGAGATTTCATTTTTGGTGAGAGTGTAATCTGCGTTTGAAAAACATAAACTCAAAATCTGTATAAGGCAGTGGATTGACGCCCGTCAAGTTCAATCCAGATTTGTAAACGGCAGTTGATCGGAGCCCGGAATTCCGATCTGTTTATTCTCGTGAGGAGAACGGGTAAGGATCTTCAAGGGGTGAGCCTTGGAGCGTGGATGTAGGCAGTTTGGCCGAACCACGAAAAAAACCTGTGTGTTGGTTTTTCTTTCTCTCTCTCTTTTACTTTTACTAATTGTCTGCGTGCTATTAGGTTAAGAAACATTAAGAGATTTTAAGAAGGTCTAATTCACCCCCCCTCCTTAGACAATCTCGATCCTACAAAACATGTGGCCGACAGGGACATCGGACCCCCGTGAGGAGGCGTGTATTGTGATGGCTGTGACTGTAATCCCACATCGCTTGAAGGAAAAATATGGATGAAACATATGTAAAGAAACCCTCCTAAGATAGTAAGAAGCGTTTTCGGAGCAAAATTGGCAACGGATCCCATAAGAACTCCTTAGTTAATAATGGTCCGCCGAGAGCAGTATCAGATTGCGTGACCGACTGAGAAGTCCTCGTAGAAAACAAATCCGTGAGGGCCTAAGGTTGCCCAAAGCGAATAATATCTTACTAGGGAGAAGGGATTCGTTACAGTATAAGTAAGTCCTGAATTTTAAGTGGGACCGTTTGTGACCCCCCTCCAGTCTTTCCTAAGAACTTACTTGGAAATGTAATTCTGTCTAGGAGATTATTCAGTACAGTCTTTCCTGTGAATTATCCTGATCAGTATTCTCCACGTTATATTGTTTTATGATGACTCTGTTTTTCTTTCAAATATTAGGGTATGCTGAAGGTTGTGGAAGAGAAATTTAAAGAAGCCGAACACCGCTATTGCATCCGGCATATGTACACAAATTTTAAAGACCAATTTCGGGGCAGAGTCTACAGAAATGTGATGTGGAATGCGGTAAGGGCAACCACAAGTTATCATTTCGAGATAGAAATGAGGAAACTGCATCAGTTTAACTCGGATGCCCACGCATGGCTTCGAGAAGAAGAGCCTAGATATTGGGCCAGTCATGCATTCTTTCGATCCCCAAGTGCGAAATGAGCTTGAATAATTTGTGCTAGTCATTCAATACAGTTCTATTGCTGCCCAGGGACAAACCGATCTTGACCATGTTCGAGATGATCCGAAAGTGCTTGATGACTCGCATTGTGAAAAAATTTGAGCAGTTAGCCCAATCAACAGGCCTCTTGTGTCCACATATGAAGAAAAAACTTGAGAAACTAGAAAATGCAGCTCGAATTTGGAGTGTTGTGTTTGCGGGAGCTTCACGATTTGAGGTCAGCAACGGCTACGAACAATACGTGGTCGACATGAATATGGGTGTGTGCAACTGCACCAAGTGAGAGCTTACTGGAATCCCGTGTGTCCATTCCATTCTATGCATGCATTTCATGAGACTGACACCGAACAATTAAGTGCATCGATGCTATCACTGGGTAACTTACCAGCAGATGTACTCACAGTTTATTCAACTCGTGAGCGGTCCCCAAATGTGGCCGCAAATACCGCCCAGAAGAAACTGATCCCGCCCAGAAGATATTGGCAACCTGATAGGTCGAAGAAGACGAGTGCGAGATGTCGATGAGCCGTCAAATTCGACAATTAGTAGGCGGAACTCAAAGATGTCGTGCGGTATATGTTGGCAGAAGGGGCACAATAGTCACACTTGTCCTCACCGGGGATCCACTTCAAGCGCTACTTCTCAAGACACGTTTATGGGTTTCAACACATTTGACGAAACACAGGTACAGTCCAACACATTTCGCTCATAAACACATTGTACATATGTTTTAATATAGTTTTCATTATGTGTAGGAATCTTCTACACAGGCTATGAGAGAAGAGACATATGACTGTCTTCAAGCTGTAATTTGTTATATCGGCTTCTTCGGATCATAATGACATCGCAAAGCTTAATACTTGCAAGACATATTTGAGTACCCCCACTATTTTTATAATGTAACGATTTTACCGCATGTTCACCGCTTTTTTCTCTTGGAACAAATCTCATTTAATATATGTTTCGCTCCATCAATCTCGAAAGATCCATCAATGTGATTGAGTACTCCACTCTTTTTATAATCTAACGAAACGTATTTTGGCAACTTTTCCAAACTTGCCTTGTAAGCATTAAGTTTGGAAAAGTTGTCAAAATACGTTTCGTTATATTATGAAAAGAGTGAAGTACTCAATCACATTGATGGATCTTCCGAGATTGATAGAGCAAAACATATATTAAATGAGATTTGTTACAAGAGAAAGAGGCGGTGAACATGCGGTAAAATCGTTACATTATGAAAAGAGTAGAGTACTCAATCATATTGTACATCTGTTTTATGATTTAATTCACTAAAATGACAATAAATGGTACAAGTGTTAGAAAATCACAATAATTGATAGATTGTCTTCACATGGTGTGGTGAACATGCGGCAAAATTTTCAAGTAAATACAATATTCTTTGTTATTTGTTTAAAATTAATTTGTTATAATGTGTAAAGTACGTCTGTTTTATGATTTAATTCACTAACATGGCAATAAATGATACAAGTGTTAGAAAATCACGAAAATTGATAGATTATCTTCTCATGGTGTGGTGAACATGCGGTAAAATTTTCAAGTAAATCCAATATCGTTTGGTATTTTTTTAAAATTAAATTTTTTTAATGTGTAATCTACGTCTGTTTTATGATTTAATTTACTAAAATTGTAATAAATGGTACAAGTATTAGAAAATCATGAAAATTTCAAGATTATCTTCCAATGGTCTGGTGAACATGCGGTCAAATTACAATTATTTATTTATTTCAGTTTATTAAAAAAACAAAATAAAATTAAAAAAATGGGCAGAGTTTTGTTTGTTTTATGACTCTCTCATAGTTATCTTAAAAAAATCTCTGCATATTGAAATCACGAATATATACCCAACAGTCAGATCTAGTACAAATATAAAATAAATGATACTACAGAACAAAAATAAAATGACAAACAGGTACTAAATAATCAACAGCCAGATCCACCATATAACATAAACTAAATGACAAGCATAAAGTAAAGTGCATTAAAATATATACATGAAATAAAATTACAAATTAAAATTAAAAGTACATTAACTAAACTACGGTAAGGGTGGGACATCCTCGTCATCGCTCTTTTCACGCCAACGCTCGAAGGAGTCTGCGAGCCGTATCTGGGCCAATCTAATCTCATTGATCCTCTCCTCCATCCTATCCCACCTTTGCTCTCATCTCTGCTCCATTCTGTCAAGTCTCTGCTCACACGTACTAGTCTCCAGGGGGTACAATGACGGCGCGGTGGTGGTGGCAGTGGCATCCTCAATGGCAGTTGCATCCTCCATGGGAACATCCCGAGATGTGGAGGCTCTGGGATCTCCTTTGATCATCCAAGACCCGTCGTCTTCGACTAGACCCATCCGAGTAAAATAGATCCTGTCAAATACATCGACAGATCTGTGTGATCTCATCTGCTCTCCACTGGGCAGATGAAGCTGATATCGCTGGACCATCTTCCAAATCAAAGTCCCGTTCGGCAAATTCTTATTCTTGGCTCGCCCGATCTCATGCATGTGATATATAATCATGTATATCAGGTTGAACATCGTGCCGCTGTAGAGTTTCTTCATGACATACATATCCATCTAGTTGACGAGATCTCTATGACCATTCCTCGGCAGGAGCGTGTAGCTGATCAGTTTGTGAAGAACCCTAGCTTTGACGTTCAAGTTTTTGGATCTCGGCTTCACGAACGCTACAATCCCCGAATTGCAGTGTATTTGCCTAAGGAAATTTAGTCCCTCTACTGTTTTAGCAAAATCATACTCTCGGGAAACGTGATAATATCTCTTTGCATCTTCTACGGAAAATCTGAGCAATTCGTTGATAAGAGCTGGAGATACGACAATATATGTACCGAATAGGTATGTCTTCAAGCAGCCCGACCTCCCGGTAGTACACAAGTTTGCATAAAATAAGTGAACAATTATGTCGCCCCTCATGTCGTACACCCCGTGCAAGGAGATGACGTCAAACATCTTCTTGATAGCCAAAGACTCCCAATCGCTAAAGTTGGCAATCTTCCCATAAATAATCGAGCAGATTCTCGTATCCCGCTCGAACTGCTCTTGACACCCTTGGTTATGAAATTCCATGGACAAATAACTAGGAGGCAGTTACGGCACTTGATCCAACGCTCGGTTTGATGGGTTACCTTCTGCCATCCGGGGAGCCTTTCGACCAATAAACATTCTTGGGGGGACCATTTTCGGGTTTTTTGGGATTTTAGACTAGAAAACATACCAGATTTGGGATTTTCGATAAAAAATTAAGGATTTGGTGATTTTCAGCTCAGGCTTAGAGTTTTTGGCTCGGTTTTGGGATTTCCTCGAAGATTTTTTTTGCAGATTTCGGTGAAAAAATCCCTCGATTTTGGGATTTTTGTGAAACGCTCTGATCTGAGGATTTGGACGAGAGAAAAATCGGTCTTCTGAAAAAAATCGCCCAAATGGGGCTGTTGGCTGTTATCCTATAACACAGATCGGTCCTCTGTTTGAGGGTGAACACCTCCCCCCCCCCCCCCTGTGCGTGTTCTTCAAATGGGGACCATTCTAGCAGGGGGTCTTCACCCCTCGTTCTCCACGTGCGTTGCACGAGAAGAACTCTCTGATATCGGTTCCCCGTTTGATTGTGACGCAATGGGGACCATTCTAGCAGGGGTCTTCACCCCTCGTTCTCCACGTGCGTTGCACGAGAAGAACTCTCTGATATCGGTTCCCCGTTTGATTGTGACCCCCCCTCCTTGCGCGTTCTTCTAACGGAGATCGTTCTAGTGGGGGTCTGCACCCCCCGTTCTCCATGAGCGTTGCACGGGGAGAACTCCCTGACAGAATGGGGGACCATTCTAAAAAGAACGATCTCTCGTTCTATGTGTAAAATGCAAAACGAAGAATTATCAGTTGACCGTCATGAATTTTTTTGATATATTTTTGTTAGTTTAAATTTGTTTTGTTATGGTTAATACTGTAAAAATTTAAAAAAAAAAATCTTATTATTCGAGGTTAAAATGATTTTAATCTATTTATCAGTGTAATTAATAATATTTTTAATTTATTATAGTAATTAAATCAATCAACATTTATTAATATGAGAGAGGACATTTACCATCATTAGTTTTACATGTCACGTCAACAAATAGGTCTTTTTTAATTAGATTAAAGTTTTAATTATTTTCTGGGTTCTTCATTGATGTAAATGTATTACAAGTTATTAAAGAGTTAAACTATAGAAGATGCGAAAGAATCCGGCTTATTACAACCTTGAGATTCTCAAAAACTCTAGCCAGAAATTCATACCAATTGTGGGGGCTAATTAACACTAACTCAACCTTAATTACTTTCACTTCGAGGTTATTACGTACCCATTAAGGACCCAAAAACCGAGACCTGCAGACAGAAAAAAGGTCCTCCCTCCCTGAAACTACATTATCAAATTCCCTCTCCTCTAAGCTTCAGATTGAAGCTTCATCCTCCTCAACGACAGATAAGCCAATATCCGATACCCGAAAACCATAGCTACCAAAGCACAGACCTCGACCACTCCCCGGTCTATTCTTGTCCCGTTGATGACCGGAGCAAGGTGCCGGTACTGGACCTTGAGAAGAAGCTTGTAAGTGTGATAGTTGAAAGATAAGTATTTGATCCAAGATATGAAAACCGGCACTTTCTGCAGAATTCAGAACACATTCAAATGAATTTTCGCTTTGATTTTTGTCGACAATCATTATTTTTGTTACTCACTTTAACGAAGAATCCACCGGCGAGCATGAAGGTCATGACGGTGACGGAAGCCAAGGTGGTTGCTTTCTTCAAGTCCATCAACGTAGCTCCAATGGCCAGTCCAAGCCCCTGCTTTAAACCAAAATTTTAGTAACTACATAATCGTCTCTCCGGTGTGCTTCTAAGCCGGAAAAAAGGGTCTAACCTGAGCAGCCACAATGCAGAGGAAAACAATGAGCAAGGTGAGGAAAAATGGAGCTGCACTGAGTTTCAAACCGGCCATGAAATAGACGACGACGAGAAACAGGACGGGTAGTAACAAGTCGAGCGGAAGGTCACTCGTGGTTCTGGCCAAAAAATATGCACTCAGTCTGTACATATCAGCCGCTCTTTCTTTACTAAGCATCGCTCTTTCTTGCGGAAACGTGAAGATCGCCGTAAAGACGGGAAAGAATCCCCAGAAGACGGCGATGAAGAAAAGCAGTCCCGCCTGCAAGATCAAATCTTCATGAGAAAGATAAAGTCTTTATTTCAGGCTAGTTAGATGTTCATTTCTTACCTGATCTTGCAGGTCCTTCGGCGTTTTAGTATCCGACTGCCACCAAAGTAAGCCCAAGATAACTGCCGTAGCTAGTACTTGGGTGATTCTCAACCAGCTGAAGTAGTCGTGTCTTCTTTCTTTGATTCCTCGTCGGAACAGTATCGAATATTGCTCCCACCAGTTTGTGTTCCACTGTCTTTTCGGGGAAGCCATCTTGGATTTAAGCTCTTCGTCGACCGGAATCGGAGCCGAAAGCCTCTTCTTCTCTTTGTCTGCAACTCGATTTTCGTACGCCTCAACCAGGTACTGCAGAAGGGAGGAGCAAAGCCTTGAAAAACCATCGCAGATCGAATAAAATTTAGATTTTTCGAGCATTTTCACCTCGTGAACTATGGCCGGAGACGGCTTTCCGTTTCTGATTTCGGTTTCTGAGTTTCCCATTTGCACTTTATCTTCTAGTTCTGAAGGTACAGAGACATCATTTATGTTTCCATTAGCAAGGTCTAGCAAGAACTCAGCAGGGTTCATGGCTATAAGAGGAGAACATCCTATAGAAGAGAAATAAACCATAGCTTCTGATGCTTTTCCAAAGTAGAGCAAACTCCCCTTCCCCAGAAGAATCAACTTATCAAACTTGTGAAACAGCCTGCTCGAAGGTTGGTGGATAGTCGTCACCACGGTTTTCCCCGCCTAATCCAAATCGACTAAAATGAAAAGAAAATCTTATCGAATCGAGAGTTTTTCGCTCGGCTTAATTACTCACCTCTGCTAAATCTTGTAAAATCTGAACAATCCGTAATGCAGTCGTAGAATCCAACCCGGAAGTAGGTTCGTCGAGGAACAAGAGAGAAGGGTTGATTAAAATCTCATTGCCAATACAAACTCTCTTTCTTTCTCCACCCGAAACCCCTCGAACAAACGATCCGCCTATCATCGTATCCTGGCATCTACATGCAGCCATCGACGACTCAAAATTTCGATACGACGTCTTGTAAGTTTGTGACCTTTAAGGATGAAAGGACCGGAGAGATTTCACTTACCTCTCTAGGCCGAGCTCGTAGATTACGTCCATAGCTCGCTTTTCCTTCTGCTCTTTTGTCAATGTTTTCGGCAGTCGAAGCAGGGCCGCATATCTTAACGTTTCTCTAACTGTAAGGTGCGGAAATAACACATCGTCCTGAGTCACAAATCCGATCCTGCATTGAAATTTCATGTCATTACCAAAGAACACACATATTTACCAATTCAAATAAACTTAACTTGGGAATGAACTGAAAATATGTCGGTTTTCTCGCCTGCATTTCAAGAACTTGGAATACGGCTGCTCGTTGTACATAATCGAACCGCCAACCGTCGATCGCTGTAGCCGGCCTCCCATGAGATTAACGAGAGTTGTTTTTCCACTTCCCGACGGTCCCATTAATGCCAAAACTTCTCCGGGATTGACAGAACCAGTAATTCCGTTCAGAATCTCCTTCTCTTGGCATGCCCTTATTCCTTTAACAATCACCTTGTACGACACGTCCGTAAACTGCGCCGACCAAGAAAAAAAACGAGAATTTCCGTTCATAAAATAGACAAAAACAATTTCATTCATTTCGGTACGACTCAGAGCAATTTCAATAACTCAGTTTATGGTGTTTCTGTTTCATACCCTTCTTTCCAGACATCTCAAGCCTTACTCGGGCTCGGACGCATTCCTAGACCGAAACACTAGGCTAAGCCGAGTCGAGCATACTTAACTAGACACCGGCAAATCTATAGAAATGAAAACGAAGCATTATCTTTTTTTTATCTGGAAAGAAGGGGGAGTCTTGTACATAAAAATGTCATATAAAATGAAACTCCATTTGTACAAGACGGAACCTGAACCATGCTATTGCTACCCCTGTTTTCTATTTGTGCTGTAGATCTCTATATCAATCTCCAATTCCCCCTCCTGTTCAATTCAGATAGACAAGTCCCATATCAAATTTATGCACTGTTTAGACAGCTATGACGATGATCGGCAAGCCTACACTGGCAGTGTTTTTACCTTGAGGAAAATGGGCAAGGTTGGTTCTGTTTGGAACTTGCCTTTCTTTGCGCCTGCTTCAAGATCCTCAGCTGTTCCATTCATAATTATTCTTATTTAATTAATTTTCAGTAATTAAACAATTCAATTGTATAAAACAGTGAATCTTAAATTAAAGAAAATATTAAAAGTATATGAAGAACTTACGTGTGTCGTCATCGTCACTGAAAGGAGTGGAATCCACTATGTCTTCCGGCGGGACTGTAAAACCAGTGAAAGAAAAAGACAAGCCCAGGCTAGCACTAGACGCACGGCTGAGAGCTGCGCCGCTGCTGAGCTCCTCCATTTCCTGCTTCATTATCTGAGCGCTCCACGACTTCCTAATGTGCGTGTTTTTCCCGTTGCTGCTACTCCCCCGTGCCGGCGAAATCGGAGGCAGCATTCTCTTGCCGGATTTCCTCGAGGCGGCTCCTCCACCCTCCGGGACCCCTTCACTGGATGTCGTAGGTGACGACTTGAACGCTGCAGCCACCGCCTCGACCAGCTGATCGGACTTCGCCCTCGCCAACCGGACTGAATTTGGTTTTTCCATGTCCAGTGATCCACTGCATGAAAAAGGGAAGAAGATTTTATCGGAGTTCTCCCCCTACATTGGCGAAGCACAAGCTCCTGGCTCTTATAAAGATCAATAACAATGGAACTTGAAATGACAAAAACACCCTTTCACCTTTCAATAATTTGCAGATAACGAGCTTAGAGCCCCCCTAATTGTGACAATAACGTGATCGTTAAATCCTCCGATTTTTCGCCGAACACGTGTCGGGATACAGTCTTTTTTCCTAACTAATGTGACAAATTTTGATTTGGATGACCAAATTGTCTTACTTGGTCCAACTCATGCAACTTTAACCATTTAATGATAGCTTAGCTTTATTTATTTTTATTATGTAACAACAATTATATCGTCACGTATTGCCTCCACAATCTACGTATCGTATCATCCATTGAACCAAAAAATGGGTTTGAACGTAGATGCTGAGGCTCAATGTCGACCTAGGTTTGTCTAAAATCGCTTTCTCGTCTACATATAAGGGAATAGGACAGTTTGAAGACTAACACATGGTTTAAATTTAAAGACAAATTAAAAATTACAAAAAAGAAGAAAACTTTGAGATAAGATTGGTTGATGGTCCTGCAATCCTCCATGTTGCCAGCATGGTCTTGAATTGGCTTTCCTACATTACCTGTTGATTAGGGAACTCACATATTTGTTAAATCTCCACCGTTGATCTTGCTATTTCCCTTTCTTTCTTTTTTTTCTTAATTTGGAATTTTTTTTAGGTACGTGGGTTTTTATTATTCGAGCTTTCAATTGATTAAATTAATTACCTCATAACGAGGGTATAAGGGTAATTTCAGGTGTATAGTTTTGTTTGATTGGACAAGCTGACACGCCAAAAGGACATTTTTGGTTGTTCCGATGATTGGGGAACTTTCTCTCTCTTACGTGCTGACTTCTGACTGATCTTACGTGCTGCCTTCTGATTAGTTGGACATCCACTATGTTCGGAACCTAACCACGTGGCATCCGAGTTGCAACCTTAAATCATTGATCCAAGTTTAACCCATAATAATATTATCAGTATTTACTCCCGTAACTCAGTATTCCCATTCCCATGACATTATCTTAATCTCATCGCTCATTAGAAGGATATTTGGCGTCATCTGCTAAAATAATTACGTGGATTTTTAATATTTTTATTCTAATTATTAGTCGTTAAATGGCCTATTAGTAGTAATTCTTTCAAATGAAAACACATCTGTAGTTAATAATACTAATCAGAGTCCTCTCTCTCTCTCTCTCTCTCCTCCTCCATTAAAGAGTTGATAAGGTTTCTCTCTCGAGGAGAGAGACTAGGGCGGTGCCGCCCCGCAAAAGGCAAACCCACGTGACAAGGACGTGACGGAGAGAGTGAGCGGAAGGCTGTCAACAGCGGTCCCGAAACCGTCTACGTTACCAGCTTTCAGCTCAGTCATCAGCCGTCATTCCATCGCCACGTGTGGTTCCTCTGCAATCACCACCACAGTAACTGCTGCCACGTGGAACGGAATCAGAGTCACGATTCCACGTGGAGTCACGATCACGCATCTGATGGTGATTGGGGACCTAACAAAATCTTTTCCTTCTCCTGAATTGGCGGGTAGATATTACAGCTTATTTTTTAGCTATGGTTTAAAAAATATCAAAGCAAATCTCATGTTTTGATAAAATTTGGATTAACGTTTTACTTATCATTTTAGCTTACTTTACTTTAAATCGACTCATTTGAGACTTGAAGACAGTATAGTTGAGGTCTGTGGTCAAAACAAGAGTGAACTCGAGGGTGCGAACCAAATCGAGCAACTCGAAATCATTGATAATTTGGGGGGGAGGGTAGCGTAGGAAGATTGAAAAGGCAAAGCATTAATGGAAGAAATCAAAAGAGACAGTTCGTGTTAGGTTGGATGTCATGAGCTTCTTCTGTCTCCTTCTAAAAAAGGTTTAAAAGGGATGCTCTATTTTTCATTCTACTTTAATTCATTTTACTCATTTATTTAATATTTATGACTTACTCAACTAATTTATGTTTATTGTTAATTCACATTCGTAAATAAAATAGTGTCTAAATCAATGGTAAACTTCTTCGTTGATTATACATTATTTAGGCTGTTGAATTGGAAAATTACTTAGGGAAGCCGCATGATTCGATGCTAAATGTAGGGATGTTCAAAATCGATCAGGAACTTATAAACCGACCTGAAGTGCTCGATTCAGTTTGGTTTTGGTCAGTTCTCAAAATCTACCTAACCGATATCGGTTCTAGAATTTGGAAACCGATAAAATTAGTTTTGTTTCTGTTTGACATATGCAAAACCAAAATGAAGCGAACCGATCCAAATATATCATTAGGCTTTAAAAAATAATCCATTTTTTGGTGTAAATTAATTTTGATTAAATTCTATTTTGATAGCATTTATTATAATTACTCATATATAATTGGTAATTTTATTATTACTAATAAACAATGAAATTAGAGCTAATTGGAGATCATTAGATTAGAAGAATTTTGGATTATATATTATTAGTAAATTTGAGAATCTAATTAATTTAATTTTTCATAATTTGAAAATTATTCAATTTTATTTTTCTAATTTTTATACATTTTTTTTTGTTTTTAATTTTGACCATATTAAATTTATGTTCGGTTCCTATTTTGGTTTCAAAGTTACTAGAATCGATCTCTACTCGCTTAGTTCTGTACAAACCGAAGTGAACCAAACCATGATCACCCCTGACCAAACAATTTTGAATAAAATTTGCTCGGATATTCTTATAGATCCTATAGTTACGAGTAGATATCCAAGGAATTCAAATTAGGAGAGAGAATGGAAGATCTTCAAAGATATAAAAACAAACAAAAAGATTCACCTCCCAAAACCTAGAACAAATCTCATCTTTATTAAAGTAGAGAAGTTCGAGCTAGAACCACCTGATGTTTCAAATGCTTCAAATGGCAAGGCCGTTTGGTGGTACGACACATGAAAATCCGCACTTACATCTTGAGGCAAATTATAGAAGTTTGTGAGTTTAAAATGCAAGGCGTAACTGACGAAACGTTGAGTCTGATATTATTTCCATTTTCTTTAAGAGACCGAGCTCGTGCTTGGCTAACCACATTGCCATCTAACTCAATATTTACGTGGAGCGATTTGGTCGAGAATTTTTTCAAACCGATCAAGAGTGCAAGACTTAGCAATGATATCACCGCATTTCACCAGTTTGATGGAGAATCTTTACACGAGGCTTGGGAAAGATTTAATGAGTTGCTAAGAGTGAGCCCACACCACAGTATTCCCCGTCGGGTTTAAATGGAAACAGTATCTGATGAACTATGTGGACAAATGCGATCGATGGTTGACGATTCATCAACTGGTGCACTTTCATCAAAATATTACGATGAAATTTATGGAATTTTATAGCGGATGCCAAGTAATAATTATCAGCAGCATAGTGAAAGAGCATCAAACACTCGAAAAGTTGCGGAGTACATGAATTAGATCCTACGACAACCCTAACAGCACAACTAGCCTCACCAAGTAACATGCTGAAATCTATGGACATGGGAATAGAAGCAAAACATGAGCCTAATGTTATAGCACCCCACATGTTGTGGAGGAGAATATCTATATGACAATGGCCATCAAATCTCGACAATGGCCATCAAATCTCTGATCGATAGGGGTGAGCAGAACCGACCCGGACCGAAGAATCGGACCAGAACCGACCTAGTTGGTCTGGTTTTGAGCAAAAATTAAAGAGTATTCGGTTCTGCCCTTTGCAGAATCGAAATACCCGGTTCAGTTCTCGATTTTGATGACTAAAACCAGAGAAACTAGAACTGGACCAATGGCAGGGAAGTAAGAGTAACCCTACGACTAATCGAGTTGAAGGCGCACTTTGCAGTCGCTGCCCTGGCTCTCGCCATCGCTGCTCTCGCCATCGCTGCCCTCGCCGTCGCTCAATGCTCACTGCTTACCCTCAGTCTCTCTCCCTCGCTCAGTGCTCACTGCTCACCCTCAGCCTCTCGCCCTCGCCCTCGCTCACCCTCCGTCGCATACTTCTTGTTTCTTCAATTACATGTTAAAATGATATGAGATTTTACAGTTGTATTCAATAGTTGGAGTAGCAATGATACTCACCAAGCATTAGCATAAAAGAACGCTCATTGAGAATCAAATTCCTGCAGCAAAATTGGCCTTGGAGTCTGACGTGTTTTATTTAAACTATGTGGTTGGTTTAGTATTGGTAGTCTATCAGCACTACTACAGAGGTTCTTGGATATTTTTCTTCCTATGCTGCTGTTTTTTTGTTGGTAAGAAGGAAAAATGATTTGCTTTATTCACTTGATGCTAGTTCTATCTTTATGCATTCTTACTCTTATGTTTTAAGCTCATCCATAATATTGCAGCTGATGTTTTTTTTGCTTTTGTGAAGCATTCAAGTTCTTGCATAGAGATGACATAGATGGCTGGTTTTGATTATTTTTGTTTCTCTAAACCTGAAATATGTTGGAAAAACTGCTACGCCTTTCAAGTCTTTCACAAATGTTGCATTTTCTAGGCTCAAGAGCTCACTCTGGCTTCAGTTTAAACCCCGTCATATTGCTGCCAAGTTACTTAACATAGATCTTACTCATTATCAGAATATCTGAAGCGAGTTTCAACGTCACCGACTATTATTCCAAGGTACTTTAATTATCTCTACCAATTAGTTGAAAAAAAAACTTGAGAAGACCAGAATCGAGTCTAGAATTCTAATATGGTTTTAAGAAAAAATTTATGCTTATTGGTGCAAAAATTTGAAAACTGAATTTAGTGGTCCAGTTCTAATCTTTCCAAAAATCGGACTGAATCAGATCACGATTACCCCTACTGATTGACATGTCATATTGAAAATTTCAACAGGAGCAATAATCCATATTTCGACTCGTATGATCCAGGCTGTAGACAACAACCGAATATAAACCGGAGTTCTCAAGGCCAACATGCAGAGAATAAACCTCACAATCCTCCAAGATTTACACAACCAGTGGAACAAGTATCACAGATGGAGAAATTACTAAAAGAGCATATGGAAAAGAACGATTCGATAATTCGGAGCAATGCTGCGTTATTGACTCAATTGGAAAATCAGGTTGGGAAACTAGTGAATGCATTAAGCAACAGACCTCACGGTACACTTCCTAGTGAAACAGAAAATCCTAAGAGAAAAGGATAAAGAACATTGCAAAGCTGGAAGCACTTGAGAAAATCCCGAGTTATGCCAAATAAACGAAGGATGTTCTTACAAAGAGTAAATTCATATTTACTCTTTGTAAATAATGTAATCATCTCTTGCATATGATATATGACTATATTCGAATACGTTTATTTCCTACTTTATTAGTACAATTTCAAATTTACTTTTGCTTGTTTATTTTATTTAATTAGTCACACAAATTCCAAATCATTTATTTATTATTTTATAAAATTTTAATTAATTCTACAAAAAAAAAAAAAAAAATTATTAATTGTGGCTTAACCATAGAGGTTTGGTTTCCTCGGCTTGTCGCCTTATTGCGAGGATTGTTCAGGTATTCATATGGCATACTACATATTTTAGGGAACAGAACTTGATTGGCATGTTTTCCGTGGTGTAGTGAGTTTGAACATGCTTTAAGTAAATAAAGCCTTCTGTGAAGATAGAAAACATCATGAAAGATTATTAACCAGTAATACGAACAGAAGCACGGTTGATCGAAATACTCGAAAAATAGGTGTTCTTAGAAATTAAAACTTGTAATACATGACCTACCAATGAAACAAGAACATGTGAATGTATATTGACACTAAAAAGATGGGCGTGCCTAGAGTTTCCAACAACATTTTCTGCTGTGAAGCAACTTCTTACTGCTTTAGTATTTAACTTGTTAGATTTCATTTAAAAAAAAAAAAAAAAAACACGACTTTCAGAGTCTTAAACAGAACTAAGAGTAAAATCTCATTGATATAAGAAAAACGTCTAAATCTCTTGTTGGGTTATAGAGTTTATGCATTTAGAAGATGGAATTGTCAATGATACATCATTTATTCATACTTCACATTCTCCAACTTATGCATCAAATCTAGACCTACTCTTTCACTGAAGAAATAAAATCTAAGAAATCTGCAAAGCAGAAGAGCAGAAGCGAGCAAGACGTTGAATGGAACAGATATTGAAGCCTAGAAAGATAATATAAAAATAAGTATGTAAAAGCAAACGAATGTCAAAATTTCCTGACAATCATAAATATGAAAAAAGATTTAAAATGGAAGCTATAATCTTGTTCTAGCCTGTTTCTTCAGAATGAAAACATGAACGCACCTGCTTTTGAATCTGTTACAGAATCCCAGAAAGAAGGTTTTCTCTCTAAAGCCATTTTCTCCTCTGCTTCTAGAGTCAACTGGTCAATAGTTCCGGGAAAAGACACCTCGATTGCATTCTTGAATTTATCATGCAAATTTACCCGGTCTCTCGTTCCAGATACCAGCATGCTGGCATTTGGTTTTTTGAGAAAATCCAGTACATTCAGCAAATTTCTTCTGCAATGGGAAGAATTAGAACTCAAAAATCAATGGGACTCCAAAGAAACTCAAGCAACCAGTTACAATAGCTGATAATGGATTCAAAATACTTCAAATAAGGACAAGCTGAAATTTTATGCTTCAAACCATTATTGAGAAAACAAGCGCTTCTCTCTCCCTCTCTACTATTTAACCAAATGCTCCCACCAAATAACAAATGGATATGCAAATTTGTTTCCAAAGCAGAAAAAAAAAAACTCATCTAAGAAGAAATGCTAAGTGAACCAAGAACTTAAAACTTTCGTGACAACATACCTGCTAACATAATTTTGTGTTATGGCAATGGACTCCTCAAGGTTGATAACCAAATGCCACCATCCGTTAGGTACAAATAAAACTTCTCCAGCCTTACAGATGCATTCTATAGGTCTCTTTTTCCAACTCTTGGTTGTGCTATAGAAGTTCATAAACCATTCAATTATTGAAACTGGGCAAGCCACTTCTGCCCCATCTGGGCTGGGATGCACTCCGGGTGGAACAATATCGGAAGGAAACAATACCCATTTTTTGGAGCCCTTAATCACTGCGTTCCAAGCTGATGTCGAATTAGGATCAATGTGAAATGATGAGCCAGACCCTGTTGGTCCAATTATAATCCACCTATAATCAGGCCTCTCGTTGCCTAAAAGACCAAACAAGTCCTCTCTGAAGTACATTGGAACTTCATATTCTTTACCAAGTCTAGGAACCTTTTCTGCAAATTTTGGATCAAATAGATATAATGGCCTTTCTTCCCTCACTTGATCTGAGTACCTATAATATTCCTCAAGCTTCATCTCCACCGGTCCAACTGAAAAGCGAGTGTCACCACAAAGTTGAACCAAATAATCTCTATCCCAATTTTCCAAAGCGACCCAATTATCCAAACAACCTTCTAACAACACTGGTTTATTAGGTTCCTCAAATTTCAATACGAATTCTTCAAGTGACATGCCTTTTCTTCGAGCAATGTTATCTATTTGTAGCCATTCTGGTTTCATTTCTAGATTAGCACAGAGCCAGCTCTGGAAAAGATAATCAGAATAAAAGTCTCTTATCCTCAAACTACATCCCCATTTATTCGAAAATGAAGGGTGAAAAGCAGAAATATAAGTTAATCTCCACGACCCTTTATACCAAAATCCACCATTTAGATTCTCCAAAACCAAATTCCTCCACAGAGGTTCATGATTGGAGAAAACGTACAGTGCTTTACTCACAGAAGCTAAAATCCCCAAATGGGTGGCATCCAATAACCCTAGAATATCAAGAACTAACTCATCAGTTAGAGTTTGGAGGTTACCTAAACCAATATTTCTTGAATTTACAGAATTTGGATTAAAGTAGAGATTTCCCAATGGCTGGACTCCATGTGTGAATGATGGGGTTGAGCTTTTGAGGCTGAAACCTTCTTCAACATCTTCTACAACTTCTTCTGGGTATGGTGCATTTGATTTTTCTGCAATTGAATTCTGTTTTCTGGGGAAAACTCTACTTTTATTCTTGCTCTTGTGCTTTTTCTTTCTCTTGGTTGTTTGAAAGAGCAAGTTCTTGCAGCGTAGCATTGGGAGAAGGACGAGGGTCTAGCGTCGAACTGCAATTACTTAGAAATCCAAAAAGACCCAAGACTAGTTTCCTTTCCCTGAATTTTCTCTGCCGGTGTGAGGAAGGGAAACATAAAAGCCGGCCCATTTCACCCAAAAAAATGGCTTTAATCAACGGAAATAAAACATAAAACCCGGCCCATTTCATCCAACAAACTCCAATCTGAATTCACATATTTAGTGCTGCTGAAATTTTAAATCGTTAGTTTAAAATATAATCTATATTTTAAATCAGGTCAGAACAATCAATTGAAGATAATAAAATGGCCGATGTTATATATAATTACGTACGAGTAGTATGTGACCAATGGTCGCGTTACAACCTACATTATCCTCATGCCCTTCTATTTTTGAACGAGGACATTTACCCGAGAAAATCATACCCTAAAAATTTGAGATCATACACGGGAATGCCCTAAAAATTAATAATTTTATCGGTAATTAATTATTTTAATAACTTATTGCCATGATAAATATGCATTATCATGTAAAAAACATTATCCTAAAATATATTATTATTATTATTATTGGATAAAATATGGCCTTATCCATTTGAAAAAAATAATAAATTAATTTATCTTGGGATAAGCTTTATTTTAATAAATAAAAAAAAGTTCCATTATAAATGTGACATTTTGAGAATATTGCCCAATGACGAACTATACACATCCCTTGACCCAACACATTGAATGTCGAGCAAAACTCTACTTTCTTATCCAAACAGTGCAAGCTCTCCAATTTCTTCCACTCATACACACTCTTTTTTTCAGAAATCCCACTCAAAAACGTGACCAATATTAAAAATTAATGACGATATAATTATAATTAAATTTAAAAAAACTCGAAATTTAAAGAGATTATTATAAATTATTCTGTAATTATCATTATATTTAAAAATAGCGATACATGTTATTGCCGTCTCTTTCAATATAAAGGCGTTGCTGTGCTCAAGAACTGTGTACTGCGTCGCATATTTGCATGTTCCCTTGTCTGATTCCTATGTTGGATTATATGATATCAGTAGTGATGCATAAGGATATCATATAATATTAATAAATAATATAATAACACATTAAAAATATTTGTTAAGGCACGTGAAAAAAGTCATCCTTTTTCATGCAGAATTTCGTACAAAGTTGATCTTTGGCCCCATTAAATCTTCTCAAAAAGAGTTTTCATCATTAAATACCAAATTTCTTGGCTACCCATCATGCATATTCTGATAATGCCATGACCCGTCGTGTATTCCAAGCTCTTCGAGCTTTTATTTCAGTCAAGGCAGTCTCATCAGCCATGAGTGACAGCGCATTGCCAACGTTCTTGCCTTTGGAGATAGAATAATTGTACTTATCCTATTATTATTGAGATATTGTACATTTGGATGCAATTTTCTTACTAGATTTTATCCTAAAATGTGTCATCACTTGCGCATGGAGTGATCTAACTTATAAATCACTTAGTTTGACCATATTTAAATGATTTGAAATTTTATACTTATAAATCACTTTTTTGAAATGTAACTGTCATTTTTTTCAAATAAAAGATATAATTTTTTTAATTATTTTCAAAATTTATTTCTTTTGAATGGGGTTGCAGTTATCACATTCTTGAGAGAGAGGGGGGAAAATATTCCTTTGCTATGGAGCATCATGGGCATCAAACCCCAAATCACAAATTCATCTAAACCTATCGAGGAGAGAATAAAATTCTGAAAGGGTGTTGGGTGGGCAAAATTAAACTTGTTTGAACAATTTTAAGAATAAAATTTTATTATTGTGTTCAAGTTGTGCAAACAATTTGAAGTTACTAGTGTTGTCTCATTTGAATTTTAAAAAAGAGCATAATGATATTCATCAAATTTATTTTTCGAAGCAGTGACCACCAAATTCGTATCTGATCTAGGAGTTCTTCATAACTTCAAAACTTGAAGACGAGTTTTTTTAAGAGAAGGAGATTGATGTAGGATAGGCCCAGGGCCAATCAAGTCTATAAGCCCATGATCTTTTAATATTTTATTATATCTCTTATTTTAATTTGATTTTTTCGTTTTAACTTCTTAGATATATTTTATCTTTTTAAAAGTTTTCATACAAGATTTACTTTATCTTATTAGATATTTCAAATCATAACTTAAACTCTATTTACAGGGATTGTGGTGAACATTAGAGACTTCTAACAATTAATATAATTTTCTCTATTTTGATAGTTATTTATCTGTGTTATTCTATTTTCCTATTTCGATTACGAAAAAAACTTCTGCTGCACCAAATTGGTATCATAGATGGATCCTATACTGAGATAAGAAACACAAATAGAAAGAAAAACAACAAATGGCCCAAATTTCGTCAAGTCGCATAGCGCCAATATGACAATTTTCCTAAAAGCTTTTCGATGTGGTCGCCCAGATCACTATTTTTGGAAACCTAGGATGCATCCTCGGACACTAGAATACATCCGCAGACGCCCGCCGTGGAATCCTAGGCACTGCTATGGGAGCCCAAACCTGCATCCAACGCGAACAATCGATTTGAACAGCAAACGTCTATAGCCGACGTTCTGGCAATCGGTTCTATAGAAAATTCGACTCTTTACACTGATTTTTAACACCAATCGGTCTAAAATTCTACCTAGACCATTGATCGACCGATATAAGGTAAAAACAATCAAGGATTTTGGACATGAATCGTCACTCATAACGTTTTGGATAGTTTTTGGTGTTTTAGTGCAAAGATAATTTTTTTAGGTTAAAGTTATGAATTTATGGATGAAAGTTATGTTTTAATATACAATTAAGATCCATTGTTAAACTAGTTGGATTTAAGTTTAGAGATTTTTGAAAATCGACAGGAGAATCGTTGGAATCTATGGGAAAAGCTTTCAAGGCGTCAAATATTTTTATGCCGAGTCACAACTTAAATGATTGTTAAATGCCACAGAAATATGCTATTCTTGGACATAAGTGTTTCCGACATGTATCAAGGCATGACTCGAGAAAATATATGCTACAACATTTTCGTCATGGATGTGTGCGCTCAACGCGCTTGCGACGGTAAATTGACACCACGGCGCCATGTTCTTTTGGGCATATTTAGGCTTTGGCTCATTTTTCTCCTACGGTCTACCCATAGATTATCGTGAAAGACCTAAATTGATATTGATGGCTATGTATTAAAGTTCGACTTATTTATTGAATTTTTAGATTTAGAAGTTTATTTTATGTTCAACATTGAACAATAATTTTTATCAAACTTATTCTAAGACTTGTTTTCATATATATTTATAACATGTCTTATCTTTTTTACATGTCAATTTTTTTATACTATACATGTATATGCTTAATTGACATATTTACAATTGAGCATGCACATACAATATTTTGAATTGCTAATCAACTTGATCATTTGAACTGAATTTGATCAATCCGAGTGAGAGTCATTTGTTTGTTACATGCATTCGACCATTGGAGGATGTGTTTGGTTTTGTGAAATATAGAAATGTGATAATTGACTGTGTCGTGTTCTTGACTGAGAAACCTTAAATCTGATCAGAGTTATTTTTTTTTTTTATTGCGATCATCGAGTATCTTCTTTTTCTTATGTGTTTAGCATAGTGTGTTCATAGATCAAAAGTGGCTACATTTCTGTTACAGTAGTAGGAAATTTTATTTTAATATAATGGGTTACTTTGACACTAGACCTGCTGATATTTTCCTCTAAGATTTTATTCACTTGATTTTTACCGTAGTATGCTCACCCATTTTTACTATTGTTGCATATAAATTTGATCCTTATTAAGTTGAGTTTACTTACCCCAATGACATTTTTTCATAGGTCTTAGTCATAGTAGTTATTAGCAACCGACGCATGAGTGAACTTAACACTTATTTCTTCTAGTATTTTTTTATTTCTCCAAGAGTTTTATTTGATGAGATATAACTCTATGTTAATATTTTTTTTAGTACATTAATGTGTTATTTTTCTTTCCTTACAGTAATTTTGGACTTATACTATTATGCTATTTTTGATGTTATTGTTTGACTAGGGGGTTAGTCTAATTTACTGGGTTCTAGTATTTATTTTCTAGTTGGTCTTCCGCTACTACATCTATTAATTAATACCAAGGATTATGTGATTCGATTAGGGGTGGACACGGTTCAGTTCGGTCTGGTCTCGAGCCCGAATCGAAACCAGACTGAGGTTTTGAGAAATTTTTTTCGAAACCCGAAACCGACCTTGAGAGGGACCAGGACCTAACCTGGACCGGACCAAAAATTTTGGTCCAATCCCGATTCCTCCCATCCCTTTTTTTTTCAACGCCCAAAATCCAATTCAACCTCGTGAAGAACGAAGCTCGTGTCGGGAACTATCCAATTTCTATCACAAAAATTACACTTACAGAGAGGGACTGGCCGAAGACAAGCGAGACGAGAATCAGGCGAAGCGTCAGGCGAGGCGAGGCCGAGAAGTCAGGCGAGGCGAAGACAAAGGACTGAGGAAGCTCAAATACAAGAAAAGCAGAAGCGAGGCGAGGCGACCGCGAGGTGAACACGAGGTGAGCGCGAAACAGCAGCATCCGAAGATAGGCGAGGCAAGGGGTCGGGGTTGATCGTTCGCCTTTGAGGTCTGGGTCGGGAGCAGTAGCCGAGCAGGAACGTCCCGGGTGTTTGCAGTTCACACTTCGCAACTGGCGTTGGGGACCTGGAATTTTGGAAATTGGGTAGGGTACAAATAGAAGTAGGACTGAAGAGTGGAGAGAGATTTTTTTCCTTAAAAAACCAGAGTGTTTTTTTAACATCGGTCCAATTCGGGTATTTCGAGAATTTGGGCCACGGATTGAAAACCGGACCAAGAATCGGTGGTCTTGGGAAGCGAGGACCGAGGACCGAGGACCGAGGACCGAGGACCGAGGACCGAGGACCGAGGACCGAGGACCGAGGACCGAGGACCGAGGACCGAGGACCGAGGACCGAGGACCGAGGACCGAGGACCGAGGACCGAGGACCGAGGACCGAGGACCGAGGACCGAGGACCGAGGACCGAGGACCGAGGACCGAGGACCGAGGACCGAGGACCGAGGACCGAGGACCGAGGACCGAGGACCGAGGACCGAGGACCGAGGACCGAGGACCGAGGACCGAGGACCGAGGACCGAGGACCGAGGACCGAGGACCGAGGACCGAGGACCGAGGACCGAGGACCGAGGACCGAGGACCGAGGACCGAGGACCGAGGACCGAGGACCGAGGACCGAGGACCGAGGACCGAGGACCGAGGACCGAGGACCGAGGACCGAGGACCGAGGACCGAGGACCGAGGACCGAGGACCGAGGACCGAGGACCGAGGACCGAGGACCGAGGACCGAGGACCGAGGACCGAGGACCGAGGACCGGACCGTGGTCTTAGGAGGTGGGACCGAAACCAAACTGAAACCGAACCAAAACCAGTGACCCGGTCCAGTTCTCAGTCCGTGGTCCGGTCTTGCCCACCCCCTAGACTCGATCCACTTTTGGATTAGGTCATTTGTCATTTTGTTTCTGGTCCCTTTTGGTCTTGATATGATTGACACAATAATTGAAGGACTGAGAACAGTTTAGTTTTGATATTTGAAGTGATGTTCAAGCATTGTTTGTTCATTGTTATCATATTTTTTTTATACGAAATGGCTAGTCAAAATTATGGCATCAATAAAAAGTGTATATCCACTTACAAATACTTAAACAACACTGCTTTTGATTTACCCAAAAGCAAAACCGTGAAAAATCCAAGTGACCAGTCTCAAAAAGTTGAAAAAAGCCCCTAAAACCCTAGAACACAGGACCATAACTTCCAAAATGGAGTTAGTTTTGGAGAAGAAAAGATCTGATGATTTGAATGACTCGTAAAGAGATTTCAGAAGAAGGATAGTAAGTAAAGAAGCCATGCTGTTGCCCTTCAAACTCAACGTAATCCACTTTCTTCCCCATCTGTTTCAGTCTCTTAGCATAGTCTTCAACCCTATCCTTGAGCATTTCACTGCCACCAACGATTACCAGAATAGGGTCGAGAGCCTTTCTCTGCAGGCACGAACTGGTGGGTCCGAATGGGTTTGCAAAAGGGTGGTCTCTATTTTGTCCAACTGGTAATGATAGCCTCCAAAATCTGAAAGGAAAGACATAAGATGAAATTTTTACGTAAGGAGCATGAGCTTCCATTAAAATAAGCTGCCATTAAAGCTCCCCACTAAAGCTTTTTTTGGAGTCTTCTCAAACTATTTACAAGAAAATTGGCTCTATTCATTGACTAAATCACTCTTATTTCAACACAAATCTTCAAAAATATATATAAAACCAGACAAACTACATGAACGACAAAAATTCTAATCCTATATTTCATAAAAATAGATTATCAAAGACGTTAAAATGGACTTATTGCTAAAAGAAATAGATAAATACTACTTAAAATAGGTGCATGAATCCTAAAATGTTCATAAATTATACATCAACGACAAGATTTAGTTTGTTCAGTAAAGTTGTATGAGATAAGGAAGATATGACTATGGATAAGCCACTACCGTCTCTTATAAATTATCATTTGGATGTTTCACGAGGAAGATGATTAAACTGAAAAGTAATTCATTAGTGATATAAACAGGTTTAATTAGAGGACATCTACCCGTTAATGGCATGCACGTAATCATAGAATTTTGATTGAAAAAATTGTTGGTCTTATCCATATCGGATACCCACCAAATCATCTAAAAGGTATTCCAATACGAACCCTAATTTAAATTATCTTCTCAGACTTTGTTGCAGTTCATCCGCTTACCACCATCAATGTAAATTATAATGCCATCTTACGTATAAGTCACCTGAATAAATATATAATTAAAATAAAAAGGTATGTTCTACATTTCATAAAAGAACATGTTAACCTTAAACTGACGACATTATGACTTGTCAAATTTTCGAAAGAGTGATTAGGCCATCTTATCTTTAAAGATAAGGTCTTTTCTTGTTTCAATGGAGGCTTAAATAGAAAAATAAAAATCATATTATTAATTAATTCGTTTATCAAATGTCTCCTTTTAGATAGTGCTTGTGGCACTTCATTGTGAAGGCAAGTACAAGCAAAGATTTTGTTAATTGTGAAAACTCAATCCACCAGTGGGGATGCGCAATCCCACATCGTTCGGAAGAGTGAAAAATAAATGATTTATAAGTAGAGTTTTCATCTCTCACTAGTACAATCATTTTTAGGTTGACCCCAAAAATAAATTTATGCAAACTCAACTCAAATCGAATAATATTTTATTAGAAGGATTGAAGATTCCACAACTGAAGCTCGCCACGTGAAGGCAATAATGACCCTAAATTATATTGATTGATACTAAAAGAATTAGAGACTCCACGGTGCTAAACTCAAATGACAATTAAGAGACGATTTTGACAAAATGCATCACATTGTTACTTTTGAAAAATATCTTTAAAACTTTTACTCCACTTGGAAAAGAGAAACAATGATAAATGGAATAATGGGTACAATACCATAGTTGAGTGTCAATTCCACGACAGAAAATAAAAAAAAGGTCGGTACCAGAAGATACCAAAATCAATAGAATTTCAAAGGAATTTGCCATGCTTTCTAAACTGCACATTATTCCCATTTCTATTCATGAGAGGGAAGTCACGTTTCAACTTGCTCTACCTTTTTAATCGGACCCATAAAAGCAGTCATTGGTTTCAATCATTTTGATGATGTTGATTGACGCCCATTCAACATTTTAACGTGCCCAAAAAAAACCAAGCTATTAATTTGTATTATTTATTATTTTGTTACAGTAATGGTATATAATAAGCTAATAATGGATGAATTACTAGAAAAATTACCTGTCAAGTGCCTCCAAATCCATGAAGTTTTCGCTTGGTCCCTCCTCCGATTTGGTCCTCTCCACTCCTCCGAAAAACGGGGCCAGCATAACATAACCCCGTATCCGAACAGGTCCCAATTTACTGGAATTTGAACCGAACCGAACAGCCAAATGGTGAGCCACGTTCCCACCCGACGAGTCCCCAATCACAAAAACCCTGTCAAAGTCAACCACATCGTTCGATAACCATGCATCACGCTCACTCTCACTCGTCGCCTGCTCTCGCAGCCACTCCACCGCCTTCACAGCGTCCTCCATCGCCGCTGGCAGCCTATGCTCCGGCGCGAGGCGGTAGTCCGGCGCCACGAAGAGCGCGCCGAGCTCCGACGCGAGGCGGAGGCAGCAGTCATGAGAGGTCGGCCAGAGGCGGGAGCCGACGCAGAAGCCACCGCCGTGAAAGAAATAGACGATCGGAATCGAATCACAAAGCTTTGATTTCGGCTTGTAGAGTCGTAAATGAAGATTGTAGACTTCATCGAAGAGAATGTCTTTAAAGACGACAGGGCATTGACCGTGAAGAGTTTCTTCGTCGGCTGTCGGGAAGGGGAATTTAATGTCCGTCGATCGGTAAACGGTGCCGTCGCTAAAGAGTTGGAGAACTCCCATGCAGTCTTCTTCTATATGAGGGAGAGAGCCCATGTTTTTTTTTTCTCCGAAGAATGCTTTGCTGGTTCGACAATGGCGGAAGTGGAATGGCGGAAAAAGGGTTCAACTTTAAATAGGCGGAGAGACGAGAGGGACAGGGGGTACTTTAGTAAATCTCAATTTTTAAGTAAATATGGAGCCTGGAGGAGGATAGTGGAACGTGAAATTGTAACCATCCGTTCGGAGTTGCGGAGTACAGTAAAGGATTAGAACCGTCGATTCGGTTAGTGGTTCTGATCCAACGGCAGCTTTTAAACAGCGACGGGACGGTAATGCTTATTATTATATTAATATATATATTTTTTGGGTGATAAATTCAAATCCATTTATAATTTTTTTAAGTAATTATCGATTTAAACCCTAGCTATGCACTGCATTTCAGTTAGCTCCCTATACTAAACAAATCGACAAAATGAACTCTGTATTTTAATTCTGTTATCAGTTTTGACCTTCTATCTATAATTTCATTAAATCACCATTTAAAAAATTACCAAACGACATTGAATTCAGTTGAAATTTTTATCACATGTTCACTACTTAATGAGAAGATAATCTGAAAATTTTCGTGATTTTTTAACACATGTACGATTTATTGTAATTTTATTTTAGTATTTTATAAAAATATTATAATAAATCATACAAATTTTAGAAAATCACGAAATATTTTCTATTAACTACCCATGATAGGTTAAACATGTGGAAAACTTTTTAAATAAATCAAATATCGTTTGATATTTTTTTAAAATTAATTTATAAAGTAAAGAAGAAACTAAGATTAATTTTAAAAAATACCAAAAGATATTGGATTTATTTAAAAACATTTTCACATGATCACCACATTATGGGTAGATAATAAAAATATTTTCGTAATTTTCTAAAATCTGTATGATTTATTATAATATTTTATAAAAATATTAAAATAAAATTACAATAAATTGTACAAGTGTTAAATAATAACGAAAAGTTTTAGATTATCTTCTCATTAAGTAAGGAACATGTGATAAAAATTTCAAGTGAATTCAATATTGTTTGGTAATTTTTTAAATGAACGTTTAACAAAATTGTTGATAGAATATCAAAACTGATAACAGAATCAGAATACAGAGTTTAGTTTGCCGGTTTTTTAGTACAATGGGCTAACTGAAATACAGTGCACAGTACATGGTTCAAATCGATAATTACCTTTTTAAAAGTAATGCTACGTTCATTACCGCTTTAAGTAACATTTATTAATTCGTACAATTAATAACTCATTTTAATTATTTATAATATATTATGCTGATTATATCAATTAATGAAATTCATTTCATGATGTAAAAATCATGAGAGGTAAAATTAGAAGATAAGCATAACGTTATCATTTTACTAAGCCTAGACTTTGCAGCAATAGTCATGTATGTTTTATCATAAATTTATTTATTTATTTTAAAAAAAATGTTAAATAAGGAAGAAATGAGTAAACTAAATTACCTTAGAAAACACTCAACTATAAAATATTAGAAGTACAGAAAATAAGCAAGATAAGGAAAAATATAGAAGGTAAGTAGTGGGTAAAGGACAAAATGCATGTTAGAATCCAGGTATGGCACATGATGTTTTGTTTTCACTATTAAAAATGTAACAAATTTAAGTTGACTAACTCAACAAAATAAATGAATGAGAGCAAATCTCCATAATATCCTCTAATTTACATGCCAAACCAAGACAACGTTTGCCTCATCACGCTAACATTAATCAAATCAACCAGTGATTTTTCAATTAAATCCAATTAGTTCACTAGAAACGATAGGAATTATTTAGTGTAACAATGATGTTCTTTTATTATTTTTAAATACGTGTGATTATGAACAAAACAAAGAATATTTCTTCACTACAATATCTTGATAGTTGAATGACATTCAAAATGTCATTTGTCACGCATTCTTTTTCTTTCATTTTGGATTTTAAATTGATAATCACTCCCTAAATTTAGGGTTGAAATTGTCTTAAAATAATGTTAAAGAATAGTGAATAATATGTAACATAATTAACAGTCTATTTAAGTGGGATAGTCAATTAACTTGAGGGTATCACGTAGCTAACATCACGAAAACAAACGTTTTTTTTATTTGTTTTAAGAGTTAAATCATTTTAATCCTCGAAATATGAGTCTTGTTTAAAAAAAAGTTTCAAAGTATGTTTATGCTAAAAAAAACTTAAAACTATCAAAAATGAACAAAAAAAACCCAGACGGGTGGGGGTGTTCACCCTCCGTTCTCAATTTTATACTAGAACGTTCACCCTTCGTGATTTATAAATTAATTTAAAAATAAATATCAAACGATATTCAATTTACTTGAAATTTTTACCACATATTCACCACATAATGAGAAAATAATCTGAAAACTTTCGTGATTTTTTAACACTTGTACGATTTATTGTAATTTTAATTATTTATTTTATAAAATAATTATAATAAATCATACAAGTGTTAGAAAATCACAAACATTTTCAGATTATCTTCCCATGATGTGATGAATATGTGATAAAACTTTTCAAGTAAATTGAATATCATTTGATATTTTTTTAAATTAATACCCGTTCAATTTATCACACATTCTTCACTTAGTGAAAAAAGAACAAGTATTAATTTTAAAAAAATATCAAACGACATTGATATGATGGTAAAATAGAATCTATTGGACTAGGGGATCAATCAAATGTTATCAAAATTCTCAAATTTCTAATTAATTCATATGATGGACAAATTCTTGTTAACGAGAATAATACAAATGATGACCAAGAATAAACTAGTGTGGCATAAATTTCTTAAGGACATCCATAATCTACAAATGTTTACTTTATGTAAGGACTTCGATGATCTTTCTTTGGAAGAGAAGGAGACTGAATCTTCAAGTAGTGAAGTTCAAGCTTCTTCAAGTAGTGAAGTTCAAGCATTATCATAAGTTCAAGCATTATCTTATGGTGGCATACGTTACTTACATAGTTGGACACATTCTCTTTGGTGTCAAAAAGTCATAGAAAAAGTACGAGCTCATTTATAGATCCCTCGCGCTCCTTCACCGGCTATTAAGATTAAAGATTTGTTCGTTTTTTTATAGTTGAAGGTTTTTTTTTAGCATAAATATACTTTGAGACTTTTTTTAAACAAGACTCGTTCTTAGGTTAAAACGATTTTAACTCTTGTTTTAATTTTATATGAGTGTGTTCTTGTTGTGTTAGATTAATGGGTTATTCAGCCCATCAAACATGCAGAACGTCAGCCCATAATCCTCGTCTCCTCCCCATTTCCACTTTCTGTTCTGGGTTTCTTCCGTTTTGTTATCAGATTTTGCAGCAACTACCGTCTTTTCGTACTTTCTATTTCATCCAGAGGTATTCTCTTTCTACCCTGCTCTTGATTCTTTTAGTTTTTTTTTTTTTTTTTATACGAGTTCAGGATTTTTTAGGGCTATGGTTTTTTATTTGTTTAAAGATAAGTAGGGTAAATTTTGCGAGAGAGATGATCCAGGCGATTCCTTTTTTCAGGAAACTCTACCACCGGATGGCCGGTTTCAATTTTGGGGGATTTTTTTTTTCTCAGATTAACAAGTGTTCGTTTTGTGTTCTGGGTTGGAGATTGGACACTTTGAATGCTTCTCATCATTTACCTTTTGACTACTATTGTATCTTCTTTACTGTTTAATTCAAGAATGGGGGTGAATGTTTGACGTTAATACATGTATCTGGTTGGCATGCTTACAATCGAGGTGGGTTCATTTATCCCTAGGATTTGATAAAGTTGGAACCAATCTCAGACTTTATTTCTATGATGGCCTTTTATTGTTTTATCGTGTGATTTGCTGGTTTAGAAGTCGATTCCTCTGGCAATCTTAGTTGAATCTTGTTTAGAGTTCTGATTATAGATGGGCTGATCCTTTTGAAGTATATATTTGAATTGTAAGATCTAGCCTTTGAGTTATAAAGTCTAATATTATCCTCAATTTTGGTCGAAAATCCATAATAAAGTTGGGTTAAATCCAAGTTGTCATGAGATTTGATTCTTTTGGTTGGAACAAAATGAAATTTAATCCTCTGTTGTAAAAAATTGCTTTGATTGCTTCTGTTTCAATAAAGCTTGCATTTCTGTTAAGCATGTAGGTTCAAACGAGATGGTTAAAACGAAGGAACGGAAAAAGCTGGGCTTTACTGAAGTTTCAAACTCTAATTTTGACCTCGACTTGCAAGGAGATGATAGTTGGGTGATCGTAAAAATGCAGAAAGTCACTGTTCTGGTGCCTCCTCTACCAACAGCAAAACTCCTCCCTGAGTCTGACCCAGAAAAAAGTCAGCCTCAATTTCAAACTCTTCCAGCAAATATCAGGTCGGAAAATTCTAACGGGACATGTCTCCAAATGCCTCCGCCAACTCGTGATCAACAGAATGGCTTGGTATTGGTTCATAAGAAAGGAACTCGGCTGAGCAGGAAAGCTCCTCCCCTCCAACATTTTTCGAGTTTAGCAAAGTCATTGAGGCAAAATAGAAGAATCGAACCAACAAATCTGAATGTTGTTCGTGTTTGTAATGCGTCGAAATTTATTGGGCAGTCGTTAGATCAACGGCTGAGGGCATTGAATCTGGAGAGGAAGCTTAAAAAGGCAGGTGGGTTAAGCAGATGGCTAGCGTCTTTGGGGCTTGACCAATTTGTAAGAATTTTTCAGAGAAGAAGCATCAGTAAGTTTCATCTGGTGAATATGACCATGAAGAAGCTTAAAGACATGGGTGCGAATGCTGTCGGGCCACGGAGAAAACTGATGCATGCAATCGACTGCATTTGCCAGCCTTATTGTTTCGAGTCTTTATATAGTTTTAATTCCAATGCTTCTAACGGATCAAAAGCATGAATGGAGAGTTATAGTTTGAAAATGGGCGTGTATCTTTCTTTTCCACGATTTTCATGGTTCAAAAACAAAGGATGATCGGAAAATGTAAATGGGAAACAGAATATTTATGAGCTCGGGGATTTGGATTGGTGATTAGCCATGTGCTTTGAGGTGTGCTAAATAATCCATTTATGTCGGTTAAATGATCATGAACATACTTGTTGACGTGAAAAATAATGATTGAGACAGTAAAATTACAATTAATGTATCAAATTTTAAATATTTAATTTATTACATTATTTATATCTTAATTATACTAATTATTATTTAATACAGTATGAGTAAAGTAAAAAAATAAACATAATATTATTCAAATAAAAATAGACGAACATGTGCAAGCTCTTCCGTGAATACAAATCGCATTAAATTAAATTAAAAGATCGACTTTGCTTCATCCTCAAACAAACCCACGTTTTCCTGAATTTACATATCAAAGCCAATCGTCATACCAAAACTTTGAACATCAAGTATTCAAATCCAAGTAAATCTTTGCTCATTCGCAGTCCAATCTTCAACTTGATCCATTACTACTCTGACATTTTTTATGCAACCTCAATTAAAATTATCCAAATTACTTATTTGGTACATCCATTGAAACCCATATCAAAAATCGAATCGCCTTTTCTTTTGAAAAATAAAACAAAATGAAGTAACAATCAATTAAACTAAAAAGGAACCTCTTCCTTTCCACAAAATTTATAAATAAATTCTATTTTTACTGCCTCCCTCAGTCATATGAAGGAACCTAGAGGGAAACCACTATTCTTACAGAAAGAGATTGTAAATCTTATTTCTCCGTGTTTCCTTGAGAAAAATAACAAAAGTCAACAAGAACTATCAAATTTGGGTACTCCTGGAAACGAAGGAGAGCTAAAGGGGCATATAAATGGAGGGACCTATAACCTTGTAGTCAAGGATGTGACACTAATTATATGGATGCGCTGAAGATTCGGAGAAACTTTATTTTGGCAAGGAAAACTCGAAGGTAAGACATAATCACAACTTTCTATGAGGTAAGGGTTGGCATAATACAAAGCAAATCATATCAAGAATCTCACTAGAGGAAGATACCTGTGAGGGATCAAACTCTATGATCCACTAATCTTTACTTTATCCAAAGTCTCTCTGCATCTTTCAATACATTCCTTCACACCTGCAATACAAAATTGTTTTTTTTAACCACCACGACCATGTAAGCACATGACCACAGAAATATATAACAAACACTTCATTTTTTATCATTTAGAACTCTAGCTCGTTCCAAAATCTCAGTCACCTTTACAAAGTGTGAGAATTCTCAGAAATAACATCAACAGTTAGTCATGTACTCAATGCTCAATGTTAAGGGAATACTTTGAAATATTTCTTCACGAGCATGGACTAATTAATGAAGTTAGATCAATACACGTGTTTCAGGAACTTCACAAACCCAATCAGTCCACGACCACTGAGGATCCATTTCGAAAATATTAGAAAAATTCAGAGCACTATGCCATTGTTTGGCATGTCTTTCAAAATCACAACTCTTGCACCACCATAGTACCTTAAATTGAAGTAAGCATACCAACAGTTGGTAAAAGAATGGGATTCACGGTGGTTTTCGTTTTTTTTAACTCTCAACCTCCTTATCTTACGTATGATCAACAGATCATTAATAATTTAAAAATAAACTCAACAGAAAAAGATATTGTTGCCAAGAGTCCAACAGAAGACAAAAAAAAAAGAAGGAAAACGAAAAAGAAGACCCAACCCATAAAAAGTTCAGACCTGCCATCTAAAATGATGGCAACGTCCAATGATAATTACCATAGCTGTACGAAGGAAACCTTGGAGAAATAAGGAAGAGAGGTCATACCAACAGTGAAATGTTAGCGTCTAGGTCTAGGTGAGCAGCAAAACTCAGCAAGGAGGGCTACGTGATCGGACGACCACTCAGAAGACGGAAGTGCAGTATCTTTCCTCAAGCTCTCCTCATCCAGTAGTTCCAATAAGGATTCTACTGTTAAAGAGTCCTCTGCAGAAGTAGAAAACAAAATGATAATTTATGCATGAACAAATGTCAATTATATGGTCTTTAGTTGAAAAGTATCCTATGCATGAAATCAGTTGCATTAATTTTCAAGTTGATCTTTATAGACCTGTTTCTGTCTTCTTCTTTCAGCTCTTCGCCATAGTTCCTCTTTCAGAGTTTTTTAATACATTACATACAGGATGTCATTGTAGTCATATTTCTTTGCACATATTTTTGCTTAAAAATACTCTTACCAAAAGAAAATATAGAAAACATTAAATGAAGATACAAAGACTGAATTACCTGTGTAAAATATGTAGTCTAACGTGCCAATAAAATCCCTAGTACAGTTTGTAAATAAGGGTTCATTTGTTGCAGGGTCCATTTTCCTTCTTTGGTGATCTAATCCAAGACTAACTGCCGCTCTAGCAAGGGTAGAATAAGCACTAACCTGCAACAATCATTTGATCATAACAGGCACAAGTAAAACGAGTGTGGAGTGACAATCCCTCCTTCCACTTCAAACCCCTCTTCTAGGCAATAACACATCACTCTCCATCAATTCCAGGCAAAAACTTACCAGAGGCAGCTGATGGATCAACTTGCTGTGTGGCCGACATATATTAAGTGGATCAACTGCTAGATCTGAATGCATAGGATCTACCTTCCCATGTGCAAGCAGAGTATGTGGTGCACTGCGAAAGGGCAGTAACACTGGTAAATTATAAGAACAGCGCAGAAATCCTAACATGATTGAGTGAATAATGAATATCAGTGCACAAGACAACCTTCCAGGAACAGAATTAAAATCCCCACAAACCAACATTGGAATATCTGCGCTAGCAGCTATTTTCTCCAATCCTTTTAAGAGCGTATGCACCTAATTTTACAAACAAAGATGTATTTCAATTAGAGCATGAAAGGATAAAAATATAATACCCAGATTTACTTTAAACAAAAAGTCACCTGCCAGAGTTTGACATCCTTCAGATCTTGGTGGCCATTTATGTGGGTATTAGCCTGACAAAGCAAAAGGGAAGATAACAAAAATCAAGAAATTTGGCAAACTGCACAAATGCATTCAATGGAGATTTTTTTTTTCTCTGTTATGAAAAAAAAAATACATGGCTTTATGATCAAATAGAGAAAATTAACAATTTTACTAAAAGATTAAATACACAATTAGAACAAACATAACAAGGATGAACAAAAGAATAGAAATTGTATTCTCAATCTAACATGTATAAGAGAAGTGTTCCATCGCATAGATATCACTACAAAAAAGCAACTTTGATAGAAAGTAAGAGAGTATAACTCACTCCAAAAGCTAGCTCAATGAGTGAGGACACTCCCCTTGTATTTATATAGAACCGTTTGTTTTGGTTCTGTCAATGTAGGACAACATCCACCCACACGTCTAGCGTGATAGGTTTTTTTCCTTCACGTCTAGCGTGTTTAATCGGTACTCACATCGTATAAATATAGCTCTGATACCATTATAAAAAAGTGAGAGGGTATAACTCACTTCAAAAGCTAACTCAAAGGAATGAAGAAATCCTCTTCATATTTATACAAGACTGTTTGCTTTGGTTCTGTTGATGTGGGACAACACCTGCCCACACGTCTAGCATGATAAGTTTTTTTTTTCTTCACGTTTAGCGTGTTTAATCGGTCATCACATCGTACAGATTTAGCTCTGATACCATGATAGAAAGTGAGAAGGTAGAACTCACTCCAAAAGCTAACTCAATGAGTGACAGAATCTCTCTCATATTTATAAAGGACCGTTTGTTTTGGTTCTGTCGATCTGGGACAACACTCACTCACACGTCTAGCATAATAGGTTTTTCTTTCTTTCACGTCTAGCGTGTTTAATCGGTTCTCAAATCGTACAGATTCAGCAAAAAAAAAAAAAACTTATCACGCTAGACGTACGGGTTGGTGTTATCTCACATCGACAGAATAAAAGCAAACAGTCATGTATATATACAAAGGGGATTCCCTCACTTATTGAGCTAGCTTTTGGAGTGTGTTTTACTCTCACTTTCTATCATGGTATCGGAACTAAATTTGTACGATGTGAGGACTGATTAAATACGCTAGACGTGAAGAAAAAAAACCTATCACGCTAGACGTGTGGACAGGTGTTGTCCCACATTGACAGAACTAAAGCAAACAGTCTTGTATAAATATGAGAGGATTCCCTCACCACTCCTTTGAGATAGCTTTTGGAATGAGTTCTACCTTCTCACTTTCTATCATGGTATCAGAGCTAAATCTGTACGATGTGAGGACCGATTAAACACGCTAGACGTGAAGGAAAAAAAAAACTTCTCACGCAAGACGTGTGGGCGGGTGTTGTCCCACATCAACAGACCTAAAGCTAACGGTTTTGTATAAATATGAGGAAGATTCTCTCATTCTTTGAACTAGCTTTTACAGTGAATTCTACCCTCACTTTCTATCATGGTATTAGAACTTGACATTAGAGACGATGGTGGAATTTGGACCTAGTCCAGGCACGCTATGCATGAGGGTGAGTATTGATAATTGTGTTTGTCCCACATCGTCTATTAGATGAGCCTGTAATTTTTATATATGTGGAGAGATTCTCTCTCCTCTTAAGATAGCTTTTGAGGTTGAGAAGACCCAAGACCACCAATACTAGTATCAGAGCTCGGGCTACTAACAATTCTTCGTCCAACCCTGAAGAAACTGGGTAGATGGTTATCCAAGTCAAGGCCCGATGTATGAAGGGAGAGATTGTCAGGGTTAATCCCACATCGGTTGTGGAAGGTACTTGGTGATAGTTTATAAGTGTGAGGGAAAGCCTCACCCTTTGAGGTAGCTTTTAGAGTGAGTTCTACCATCTCACTTTCTATCAAACTTCATGAAAGAAAATAGTTTCCGAACAGAGAAACACAGATTTTTTTTGCAACTTTCCCTGCTCAATCATACAACCGACTATGCACACAGAATAAGACTAAGTCAGAGTTACATTTAGTGCCCTATGATGCATGCTGCATGATGCAACAGTTTCACATTTGATAGGATCAATTAATCACAGGGGAGGATTACAAGATAGTAGAATAATTAATCCCCACATTACCAAAAGAAGAAATAGAACATGAAGTCAGGAAACCTTACCACACAAAGAAGCTGCCTTTTTCCTGCAATATCAGCTCCCTGGTTGTTAAATTTCGCTTCCAGAACAACAATCAGGGCAACATTATCCTACAAATATTTACCCTTCAACAATCAATAACGGGCCACTCAAACATAAATAGAAAAGAAAAAGATTCCAAAGAAAATAGTACCTTAACTAATCTATTCAAAGCAGTTTTCTTTTGTGCAGTTGGTATCATTGCATCTGTCAAAGACTGGGCAGCCTTGTTGAACTCAACCTGCATACGTAAAAAATTTCCTTTAATGGAAAAAAATAATGACTCGCAACAAAATTGTTGCATGTAAAGCTTCCCAACCTCGTATTTTTTGACATGTGCAAATCTGTCTCTTCGGAAAAAGGTTGCACAGCCATCAATTGTCTGCATGTTTCCACCATATATCTGAAGTCAACAAGAATCTCAATTAACACATGATAGAGACAAAAGTATAAATATAAACTTTAAAGAATTGAAATACCTCGTTAGTTTTTCTCTTGAATAGAGCTTGATATCCATGTTTGTCGAGCTCAGGTGCAAAGAATTCTTCAAAATGATCACTTTGAACCTGGGATATAACTTATTGATGTCAGATGTATTTATACGATGGCCAAGAACCATCATTCCTCATTTGAAAGTTACAAGTAGAAGTTATTACTCTGTTGTAAAATTAAAAACACAAGATCGTGTCCTAATAAATTACAGCTTGCCAATGGTGTGTGCATGTGATGATTGACTGCAGGAACATGGCTCCTGCTCAACATTTTCATCCAATCTACCAATATTTATCTAGCCAATAAGTTACTTATGCCCCTCATACTCAACAGTCAACAACTTCTTAATTTACCAACAACCCCCATTAGACATTCAAATTTCCTCTAAAGGTATCATGACTCTCCAAACTGAATTCCAAGTTAACAATAGCGCTTTTTACCCAGGAATAACAGTCATTTTCAGTAGGGTAATGAAAAAAAATGAAATGGGAAACCACTCCCTAATATCTTTCTAATGAAAAAAAGGGTGACGTCCAAGTGAAACCTAACTCTCAATATCTATATCCTTAGAATTTTCAAAATAAAGCTTTACTAGATTATAAAATGACCCAACGAATAATAAATTGTCTTTCAATACATTTTCTACTACTTCCATGAACGAACGAACAACCATCTAATGAAATATTTTAATAAGGAAACCAACAAATCTATACACAATTCTAACAGCAGAAACAGTGAGATTGACTAAAAAACTTACAGGGCAGAAAGAAGATACTGAAATTTATAACACACAAGCAATGTTTCACAACATATCCTGAACCATTGCCTTCACAAATGCAAATGGATGACTAAAAGAAATTACAAAGAAAAATCCACATACTTAATTTATAGCACAAAAGAAACATTTCACATATCAAAACATACTTTATAGATTATCAAAAGTAGGACTACCCCAACATACCTCCTGAAGACAAATAATATCCGCTTGGTATCCAATTATTTCCTTTGATAAATTTTGTTTGCGATATTGCCAAGAAAGAGCCCATGTAGGGCAATAACTGTAAATATCATTTGTGGCATAGACATCAGCCAAAATGTTGTACGAAAGCACTGTAAAAGTTCCTGATGATGAACTACGACCGTTTGAATCTAAATGCCTCAGCACATTAATACCATTGATGGAAATCAAGCGACGAGGCGTGGGAGAGGGAGCAGGAATCACACGAGACGTTAATAATGTGCTGGCGTGTCCCACATGCAGTTTTGAGTCTGCGTCAACCACAACACACTCAAACTTCAGGACATGACCAATATCATCAGCTGAGGGAGTGTATGTTTTGGAGCGTCCAACCTCAACCCAAGTCTCGCCTCCACTTCTCTGTGTAATGGTTGCAGGATAAGGAGGTGCTGAACCATTTGCGAAGGTAGTACTGGTTGCAGAACTAGAGAAGCTAGCATTGATCACACCGGATCCCGAGCTATTAAAGCGCCCAAACAACTCTTCCTCCTCATTTCCATTTTCATTCACAGCACTTGCAGCTCGGTCATGTAGCACTCGGTGATGCTGCCATGCATCTGAAAAGCACTTCGGAGAGCAATGATAGCTTTTTACAACAGGAAGTTTTGCTTTGATACAGCCTAAACATTGCAGTGTGGCTTGCTCAGATGGATGTATGCTGCATATAGCAACCTTCCTATCACTTTGTACACGATACCTGAAATAGAATTTAAAAACAACAAAAATCTCAATTTGATATTGAAAATAAAACAAACACATCTCGTCTTACATTAAAGCTTCGTGCTTGAAACCACTCGATAAAAAAATAGACCCAAATCATTCAAAGATTTCATTTTTGTTAGAGGCAGAAAAATTTACTGGGAATAAATGAGTATGGGACCTAATTAATGTTTCCTTTATCTCATTTAAATTTTAAATCTAGCTAGACAAAGCATGCGGCATTTCAATAGGGGGCGCGTGCTCTTACCCTGCCGTGTAAAATTGTTATTTTTGTTTAGTTTCAACATTTTTCTTGCTAAGATTCTTGGGGATCTTCTTCACTGAATTTCTGTATTCTGACTGATGGCCAAAAATTATATAATCAATTCCACAAATGGGGACTCAGTATATTAGGCACTATCAATCAACCACTTAAAAGCACATAAAATTCTTCAATGAACAGGGTAGCAATGATCCAGTAAACGTCACTGGCCATTCTGTGAACAGAGCAGAAAATTAAACTAATATTACAAGAAAAACATGTAAATGCAGAATAAGCAGAAATTACAGAAACAAGTTGAGCCCTACTAATTTAACAGCAACTACTATCTGAAAAAGAAAAGTTCATAACTTTAAACATTTATCAAAAGATCATTTCTAGAAAGCAATCATAACTACCAACGAACCTAATCAAAATGAAGCTTGAAAGTTCCTATCAGCTCCAATCACTCTTCAAGACGAATGTTAAATTGATTTCTAAATTAGAAACTCTTAAGAAAATTAGGAACTCCCCAAAAAAACGCAAACTTTTATCTCCCATGAGTTCAGTGGCTCCCACAAAACAAATGTCGCAGTGATCTTCAACCTATGGTGGCAAGACTTATTGCAATGGTAAAACTTACCACTTGTATCTCAGAAAGTGGCTATCAAGCGGAGTTGACTCAGGCACATCTTCAGTAGTGACGGTCTTATCGGGTCGGCAAAGGAGTACATAGGGCGTGAGCTCGCAACCTACAATGGGAATATCAGAGGGCAAGTGCACGCGTAGGACGCTCAGCATACTTCACTTCCAGTCAATCGTCGCAGCACGGCAAGCCTATCAACGCCAATCGAACATAGAAATCAACAACTCTCACAGTTCTCAGAGTACCACAGAAGAATAGTAGGCGGCCACCTGGCGGATCCGCCATTCCTAAACGAGCCAGATTCCCGCCAGCCTTGACCGACTGAAACAAAACATGAGTGATCAATGAAAACCCCTCGAAGAAAATAGTTGGAAGAGACTCCGGATCTCGCAGAAACAGTTGGTCCTGTAAAGAGGTAGGAGAGCGGTGAAGTGAGAAGTTTTGGAAGCGCAATCGCTTGAAGAGACTAATCAGAAAATTGTTGGAAGGAACTAGAAGAGATAAATACGGAGGATCAAGATAATCTGGTTTTGATATATAAATGGGAAAAAAATGGAGGAGAGAGAAAGAGTTAGGGTTTTATAGAGAGAGAGAAGAAGAGAGAGAGACGTCCGCATGTACTTGTTTTATTTTTCCCCCGTGATTTGTTCACGTGCTGTTGGCTAATACAAATTTTACTTCTACAAATTATCATTTTAATATATTACTAATATATTAATTACATTTTTTATTAAATAATGTTAGTTTATTTTCTTATTATCTTATTATATTATCTGTCAAACAATCATTTGTTAATAAATTAACTATTTATAATTTATTACATTAATTATATTTTAATTACATCAATCACTACGTCGACGAGTATTTTATGAGAGTAGAATAAGAGAATAAACATGTTATTACTCTAAATTATTTTCTAAACAAATCAATTTTACACCTTTCAAATATCAACAATTTTGACATTGTTGTCAATTTATCCATCAAATCCAGTATATATATATATCATGTTTTTCACTTATTGAAGTGTTAAACTGATTTTTTAACTCGATTTTAAACTTATCGTGTGATTCATTGAGTTTGAAATCGTCGAGCAAGAGATTGATAATATAAAATTTAATTTGTAAATGATATTAAACATTAATATAAAAATTATACCTTTTCTTTTATTGTATTATCCATGTCTCGTTTTTCGTATTTTTAAATTGATCTTTAGTTGTCGTTGGTTCGAAGGTCGATCAAGAATATCTCAAGGCGGCTTGTCATCTCCGAGTCGTGACATTCCAGGCTAAAACTTTTGAGCACATCTTCTCACAAAAGAAAGCAGATTTATTTACCATATAGGCACGGAATGATCCATGGTAATACATGGTAAGTTAAAAATTTTAAAAGCTCACATTACAGTACATCATCAAAACTTAATTCTCGTAGACATGGCCAAACTCTCTTTCCCCCTCTTCTTCTTCTTCCTCGTTCTTCTTCTCTCAGGTTACATTCTATTATAATCCTGTTTTATTTGTACATGCATGCATTTATTTACATATATTTTTATGTAATAGGAATTGCAGCCAAAGAAACTGACGCAATCGATCATATAAGATGTGCATCAATGTTGTATGAAACTGGGTGTGTACTCGCAGATTGCGGGAGAAAATGCTTTGAGGAATACGGCGACTTGGGTCATCTTTGCGTTCAGGACAACTACGGGTGCAATTATTCTTGCAAGTGCTTCTTCGATTGTCGTTGAATCATGATTTTGGTTAATTTTTATAAAATAATGTACTTTGTGTATCTCCAAGTGTTACAGACAAATACCTGCCTTAATTCGATAGTATTTAATTAGTTTTCTTTACTATTTTATTTCTTTCTCAAATAATACAAGTAATTTATAGAATTTAAGGATAAAGTACAATTTATATCGTTCTTAGTCCTTTGCAAATAAAATTTTAAACTATTTTTTTTTTAGCAAATCGAATTTTCACATTTTAAATTTTAACAATTTAAATATTGTCGTCAATTTATCTATGTTTTAACCTAATTTCTAATATTTTTGGTGATTTCTAATTTAATTTTTAACTTTGTTGATCTAATTTTTAGTGATATCAAACTTTGTTGATTTCTTTGGATGAGTTAAAAATCAAATTGAAATGCTTGGTTAAATGAAAAATATCGCAAACACATTTTAGATTTAACATATCAAATGACGTACTTTTAGAGTTTAAATTGCTAACGGGACATAATTTGGTATTTTTGAACTTCAGAGTTTAAATTGTTAACACGACGTAATTTAGTGTTTAAATTGTCGAAACTATACACTCACTCTGACTTTGGAATTCAATTTACTAACTACCCAGATTAATTTTTTTAATAACAAATACAAAAAACTAGGGTATACTTAATTTTTTATTTATAGTAAAGTTTATTTATCATCGTTCATCTTTGTTAGTGTTAGGATTAGACGCCCTAATCCACCTGAAACGAACGATCGATAATACGAAAAAGAAAAAGGAGAAAATAATGAACACCGAATTTTACGTGGAAAAACCCTTACGGGAAAAAACAACGGGCAGAGGAACAAATCTACTATGAAGATCGAAATACAACCGCAGGTTTTGTGACTCTAGTTTACATCAATTTATAGAGAAAATAAAACCTTAATGATATTCTCAAAATGGGCCTAACCGGTCTGGCCCATATAAAATTCGGGTCACACCAAATTCTAACAAATCTCCACCTTGACACGAATTCCATATAAGAGATCCAACGGGCTACTCGGCCAAACTCAAAGCGAATTCAGAATACTGAACTCTGACAATCTCCACCTTCGAAATTCCGGTGCAAGGAAACAAATCTTCAAAACATTAAAAATATCATCCTCTGCCACAAAGGCCCCAGATGGGCTACCTTAACAACTAATGCTAATCAGATTTAAATACCGAACTTTACGTGAGAGATCCAACGGGCTACTCGGCCCAACTCAAAACGAATCCAGACCACTGAATTCTGACAATCTCCACCTTCAAAGAAATTTCGGTACAAGGAAACAAATCTGCAAATCTTCCTCCAAATCTTTCTCAAATCTCAACCTCCCAACAAAATCGATATTTTGCACCCAAAAAAAATATCACAAAAAACTTGTTCCTGTTTTATCTCTGAAGAAACAAGGAAGATAAACGAAATGGTGAGGTTGAACGGAGTGAGGCGGCTCTCCTCTCTTCACTGGTCGGCAACAAGAACAGTGATTAACCCTTTCAAAAATCAAAATAAATTCCACAAAATATTCTGAACCAACAAAATCGCCCCACCAAACTCATAATTTTCGATGAATAATTCAGCCAGCCACAGAATTTCAATATCAGAATTCTAGCAATATCTCCACCCGATGATTACTCCTTAAATAATAGCAAATAATATCTCAAACCCTTCAGAAAATTTCAGAACCCCAATATTTCACAATCCAGAATTTCAGAATATATTCAAAAATTAACCGAAGATCCACGGCAAGCAAATAATCAATATTCGGCAAGCAAATAATCAATACGCAGAATTCTGAAATCCAGTGAAAAATACCAACAAAGCAGAACAAACTGATGCTGCTCGGATCGGTTCTGAACAGAGATGGCAACACTGCTTGGTTGCTGAACGGTGATGGTTTGCTGACAGAAGACGGCGGCTAGGGCTCGGCGACGGAGGCGCGGAGGCGCGGCGTTCGCGGCGAGCAGAACGGAGCGAACGGAGCGCGGCGGTGGATTCTGAGCGCGCGACGATGGCGGAGAGTTCTGTGCGCGACGACGACGGGATTCTGAACGGAGCGTGGCGGAGCGTTCTGTGCGCGCGGCGGCGAGACCGGAGAAGCGAGTGCGTGAGTTCGGCTCGGGCAAAAGCTCTCCTCTTCTCCTCTGTCGAAGAAGAACAACAGAACCAAAGTTCTTGTTCTGTTTCTTCACACGCACAGCAAAAAGCAGAAAAGAAATTAACTTTTTTTTTTTTTTTCTTTTTCCTCTTTATTTCTTGATTTCCTTTTCTCCAAAAATTGCAAATTTCCATTGAAATTGCAAACTAGAAATCGTTCGATACCTTCGAATAATCAAACCCTGATCTTCGAAAAAAAAAAATTCAACCTGAATCTCTGATACCACTTGTTAGGATTAGACGCCCTAATCCACCTGAAACGAACTATCGATAATACGAAAAAGAAAAATGAGAAAATAATGAACACCGAATTTTACGTGGAAAAACCCTTACGGGAAAAAACCACGGGCAGAGGAACAAATCTACTATGAAGATCGAAATACAACCGCAGGTTTTGTGACTCTAGTTTACATCAATTTATAGAGAAAATAAAACCCTAATGATATTCTCAAAATGGGCCTAACCGGTCTGGCCCATATAAAATTCGGGTCACACCAAATTCTAACAGTTAGTGCGGTTTGTTGTAACTTCTGTCGAACATTTTTTCGAAATATATTATATTTAAACTTTGGTAAAAGGCGCAAATCTTAAATTATTTTGGAAATGTTTAGATTGACGTTACCATAAATTTAATAGAATAATATTTTATAAGGACAGTTATATTTATATTTAAATATTACTTTTAGATGATTATATTTTGATAATTTTATTTGTAAGAATAGTTTATAACTAAAATGGAAAATGTAATTATTAATTCTTATTATAATTATATTTACAAATATCACTAAAGTTGAATATATATTTACAAAATACATGCATATATTCCCTAATCTATAATAAATAAATATATTTATTCAACAGTGGTAGTGCAAGCATAAATAATCTTGTAAAATCCATGTCTAATTTTGACAATTTATCTGAATTTAGTTATTTGGTCTCACATTTAAGTTTTCAAATTTGGCAATTATATTTGGCGCTCAAGTAGAACAAAAGTAACTGATAATCTGCCTTAAATGGATAATTACGCTGTGTTCCTAGTTCTAAAGTTTATAAATAGCACCCTATCCATGCATCATTGCATATCAATAGAGATGGGTAAGCGTTTTGTTCATCTCTTCTTTTTTCTCTTTCTTCTCATCTCGCGTAAGTTTCCTTCTCACTCTCTTTGTTTTTTTTTTGGATCCACATGTTTTGTCGATGTTCTTTGTTTTTTCACCATGTAGATCTAGAGAAAACAAATTCTTTGCGACGCGGAAAAAAATATTACTTACATTTCATCTATCGAGAGTTACTATTTTTATCTGTTTCATAACTTTTCAGAAATATATTTTTAGTTTCCGGGATCTCTTCAACCCTATAATAAAAGCAAAGCCTATGTTTTGAAAAATATCTTTTCATAATTCATTTACGTGTTATAACTTATATAAGCCATAAATAGTTTTGTCCCAATTTTTGTATTTTTCTTTTTTGTATATTGTTCAAATTGAAAAAGTTTAAACCATTTCTCATTTTAAAAAAAAAACAACTCCAAACACATCGATCCTTATTTTTAGTGTCTTGGATTAAAATGCTGTCGTGTTTTTGGCATCACAGCAGTGGTGCCGAAAGAAGCGGAAGCACAAATAAAGAGATGTTGATAGGAGTTGTACAAAACAGGGTGTACACTAAACGACTGTGGGAAGAAATGCTGGGATAAACACCATGATGCTGCTCACAAGTGCATCATAAACATAGACCAGACTGATTATGCTTGCTTCTGCTTCTTCAATTGTTCTTGATTTTTTTTAATAAATTATGCAATATTTTCCTATTTTGTCACACATTATGTTCTACGCTACACACTGGATTTCAATCAATTTAATGAGTTATACCACTGGATTTCAAATCGCTGGGTTTTGTCAGTCAACTGGTATTTTAATTATTCAATAATTACTTTTTTAATACGTGGTAATAGTATATTATATTAACAACAATTTATTCGACTTGGAAAGAGAATTTGCTCATGGTAACGGATCGAAAATTTTAAATCATTGTTTCCATATTTGTAGAAAGAAAAAAAAAATGTCGAAAGCATTACAATTATTTTTTGAAAGATAATATTAGGTTTGTCTTTGAATTATACACTCTAATCTTAGCTCGTGACATGATACTTATATATTAATTTGATATAATAATTAAAATAAATTATAAATATTTAAAAATAAGACATTAATTCGACAACTTAATGGTCGCTACATGAAAGATAAGATTCAAGTGTAACATTAAAAGATAAACTTAAAATTATTCTTTTTTGAATTATTCAAATAACTTTATCAAATTTGCAAATAAATTACCAAAAAATAATGAAATTTTTTAACACGGGTAGTGTACATGCATTTTCCTTTAATATTTTCTTAAAATGAGTGGCTTCCTTTTATGGATTCCCTTCTCACGATGTAATGGAACGACATAGTTTTGGTGCGGGTGCCACAAGTGGAAAGGCAAGGGCGACCGGATCTTGTTAATGTATATTTGTGTTGACATATATTTGTTTGGCAAAATTATTTAATTTATCTTGGAAATTAAATATAGATTGCTATATTATTCAGTTGCAAAGCAGACAGATTTATTGGAGATTATATCTACCAAAACTATGCAGAATATTTGTTTTTGGTAACTTTGAAAAATAAGGAAAGTTGGTTATTTGGAAAGTTACTTGGAAATCAAGTTATCAATTATATTTATCTGGGGAAGGCCGATTTGAATACAGATTGTTCTGTGAATCATAACAGGAATCAAGAATCGTGATCCAACTATTCTGGGATCCAAAAATGGTTTTATTCTGGTGCTTTTCATATGTGTCGCAAAGGGTGTCACGAGTTTGATTTTTCAGATTGAGTTTCCTTAAGCTGTGCTTTCTGTTCTGGAACGACAATCTGCTGCAAATATATTTAAACATCTGCTCTTCACAGAATCATGAAGCGGTTGATTATTATTCTCTGAGATTTTTTCTTGTGTCATGAGCCGCCGGTTTTCTTTCCTCTCTTGCTTCTGCAAGTGAGTGTGTTTTTGGTTGTTTCGATCTCTGTGAGATTGTTGTCTACACTCTACCTCTGTTGCTGTTGGATTTCATTATTATACGAGTGTGGTGGTTGGTTGCATCCTATAACAACGGTTGGTGTCACAAGCGGTGTCATAGGCGCAATCCTTTTTATTCTTCATTGAAGATCAGTCTCAGGAGGAGACATCACTGGAACTCGGAGGAATTCTATTTATTGACAAGGAGAGCTTGTCACTCTGATCGTGGGCAAGGGGATCTTGCCATACACGGATTCCGGGAGGAATCAACAACGAGGGGATCTTGTTGTTATCTAGATCTCGGGAGAGGTCGTTCTAAAGTCGAGGGGATCTCGCAAAAACAGTTTCTTTGGGGAAGTTAGCTAGAGACGGCGACAAAGATAAGAGGGAGTCTTTATTTGTATAAGTCCGATTGTCTTGTAATTTTGTAAACTCATTGAAATGTTTTTAATTCTGGGCGTGGCCCTGCAGACGTAGGCTGGTTGCCAAACTGCGTTAACAATTTCGTGTCTCCTTACTTTATGCATTTTATTTTGTCCATTATTGCTATTTACTATTGGTGTCACGATCAGTGTTACGACACCAACGTAACTAATCACGATTTCAGATCTCAATTGCCAACAAAGAGGAGTTCGTGGACTTGTCATTCCTCTTTGTTTCTTGCCTACAAATGGCGATTAAACCTGCACATATTCCAAGTATACCAACATATTCAGAAAAATACCAAGGGATTCGAGATTCTTTGCTCGAATCCAAATCCAAATACAAACCCTAACTTCTAAGATAAAATGTAGAGGTTAGGACAACTAACTTTTGAAAAGTCTTCACAAACGTTGGAGGTGGTTGTTCCGCAACGTCACCTTGCCCTCGAAAGTTCGGTGATTCTGACAACACTATCTCTCCCTCTCTCTATCTCTCTCTTCTTCTCCCCACAGTAGCGTCCAAAATGGGAAGAACAACCCTTTGATCCAACTTCCCTTATTTACACTTTAAACCCTCAATTCCTTTAATCTATTTCCATATAACCATACATTATATTAAAGAAAAATCCTTCAAAATTCTAATCACTCGATCTCACTTTCCTCTAAATTACCCACACAATAACTTTTCAAATTATTGATTTTACCCAAAATTATTGAAAAATCAAACGTGGCAATAAAAGACAAAAATAGTCAACTGATGATACGTTGTCAGTCAATAAAGTAAAAACCGACACGTGAAATTTTATAAATCATAAAAAAATGAGTTTTTATAGCACTTGTCTCCAGACTTCTGCAAATTGAGATTCAAAAAATGTTGCCTCAGAACTGGACTTCTGCAGGTTCCCCTAGACATTCGTTGTTTAGGTCCAGGCATCTCCACGTCTATTCTCAAATGGTTTGATGCTCTAGACTGGGCTTTTGCGGATTCCACTAGGCTTTCATTGTGGGTGCGTGAAACCAAAACAACTCTCGGGATCAGGCGTCCGCGAGTTCCTCCATTTTGCATATCCTTGAGACTGGACATCTGTACTTGATCTCAGGGCGTCTGCACATAGTGATTTTCATCATTTTGATTCATTTTTAAATTTGTGCTGCATAGACTTAATAAACATGTCAACAAATCTAAATACTCATTTTCAAGGATATTTCTAAAGTGAAAATATTTATATACTTTCAAATATGATTCATTCAAACATATTGAATCAACAATTTAAACTTAATAGTCATTTATAACTTATAATAATATATTCATATAATTATACTCATCATCAAAATAATTATCCCTAATCTTATTAAGCCAACAAGATCTAGCTTATTGTTTATTAAATCTTTCCTCAAGAAAGATCTTTCCTTAGTTGCTGATTCAATCTTTCCTTAAGAAAGATAATTCCTAACTTGATTGTTGTAAACATCTATAAGTATTCATTATATTATAAATTAATATACATAAAACTTTTCTACCACATTCTCTCGTTTTACATTTTTTTTACCCTTTGTACACATATAGCTCTCCATTTCAAAAGTTGTAGGCAGAATCACATAATCATTCAAAGGATTGGAGAATGAATCTGTATCACCTACCTTCGACCAATGTTTTAAAATTCAAAAAACATGTCGGTTATAGAGAAACACCTATCCTTGCTTCTACATCAAGACCGTCTGAATTGCCATGGGATCCGTCCTCAAGATCACTAACCAGAGGTTTATCTAACCTATTTAGTTTAACTTATTTTGTAGGAAAATGTTTTCAAGAGGATATGAAGAAGACTCAAACATCTTGTGACAAAGACAAAGGCCGAAGACTTATTTTAAAGTGAGAAACCAATTGAAGTGACCATGGAGTAAATGCCTCGGACATGGTGGAGATCACTTTGAGGGCCGCGAATTTACAACTTTTGTGGGGCTTGAATACCACCTTTTGGACATGCTTTTTTTTATGTCTAAGTGATGCTACTTTAGAATTGGATTTTATTTTAGTTTTTCACTCATTTTGGTTCAAACAATCAAATGTAATTTCCCAATCGGATCATCTTAGTTGGCCGAGTAGGATGAATGTGTTGTTGTGTTCTTTTAAATTTGGGCCTTGATGTTCTAGAGTGATAAAAGAAATATGTAGAACATGTGATAGCTAGTAAAGACACATTTTAAATTTAGGAAAAGTCAATGGCATGAGAATGCCAAAAAGGTGACTTTCCCCATTAGGCTGAGCACCCTTTTTGCCTACTTTTTGGATTTCCCTTTGTGTAAAAGCTTCTTTAGGGTTGTAGCTCTAATCTTCTCTAAGGGTAGCATATATGCCACCCTTATGAGTTGCTTTAAACTCAATTTGGAATGAAAAGGAATGGTTGATGAAGGCTCATCTTCAAACTTGAAGTTTCTTTTCAAGTTGACGCCTCCAATCAGTGAGTAATATTTGATCAGTGAGTGTGTGATCTTAGTTCCACTCTTTGTCAGTACAAGTAGATTCCAATATTGTTATTGTGACAGCCCGAAACCGAATCCGATCGGGATCCGAGAACCGAGCCGTCACTCCGGGATATTTATAGAAAACGGGGACAACTATATTTTTTTTTTGACCTTTCAAAACTCACGGACATTTAAAAAGGATGACATAAAATAAAATAAAAGTGAAATAAATAAACATAAACTGTAAATCATACAGTGGAAGACTTACGGTAGATGACAAGGGTGGATGACAGGGGTGGATGACAGAATTGACTGGGGCGGATGATTGGGGCGGATGACTGGGGGTGGATGACAGAATTGACTTTGACTGGGGCGCATGACTGGGGCGGATGACAGAATTGACTTTGACTGGGGCGGATGACTGGGGCGGATGACAGAATAGACTTTGAATGGGGTGGATAACTGGGGCGGATGACTGGGGCGGATGACAGAATTGACTTTGACTGGGGCGAATGACAGAATAGACTTTGACTGGGGCGGATGACTGGGGCAGATGACTGAATTGACTTTGACTGGGGCGGATGATTGGGGCGGATGACAGAATTGACAACTGATAAGTGTGTATTTTACACACTTATTTATACTTTGTATACTTGATTTGATAAGTTTTTCTCAAGTGTTTTAAATGAATTTGATATATTTTGTGCAAGTGTGCAGATATTATATTTAAAACAGGCGGCGGTAAAAGAGGTGAAAAAGAATTAAAATTTAAAGTTAAAGAAGAGGCGATCGATCTCTATGTTATCCAAAAATCGATCGCCATGCATAAAGAGAAGGAAGTTTGAAAGCAGCAGAGATCAATCTCCAATCTCCATAAAGAAAGCAGCGATCGATCTCTGCATTTGCCAGAGATCGATCGCCACACAAGACTACACAAAATGTGTTTGTAAACAAACAGCAAGCGATCGATCTCTGTAGATTGGCTGAGATCGATCGCCATGCATAACAAGACCGAAGAAGAAGCGATTCAGCAACTGATTACTATACACAGAAAGAAGCAGCGATCGATCTCTATGAAATTCCAGAGATCGATCGCTACATATTTGAAGATCGCTAAACTTACAAAAAGCGAAGCGCTGAGATGCAGCGATCGATTTCTAAGTATTCCAGAAATCGATCGCCATACAATTGAAGAAAAGTCAGCGATCGATCTCTGTCAATTGCAGAGATCGATCGCTACACATATGCTACAAAGAAATGCCGCGATCGATCTCTACAACTGCTAGAGACCGATCGCTGCCACACATTTATACAAGATGGAGCAAAAGATTGCAGCGACCGTGCGCCTTACAAAGACAGCGACTGATCGCTACTCAAATCAACTTATGGAAAGCAGACGTGTTTTAATTTGAGCCATCGATCCGAAGCGATATTAAATCCTAGCCGTTGCTTGATTGTAACACGTCAATAAATAACAAGTGCAGACCTAAAGGGAGAGAGAGATTCAGAATTAGGCGGCGACAGAGAGCAACATCAAGGCGATCCGACTACTTCCAGCATAGTTTTCTTTTATTATTTTTATTTCTACTCTTTCATTATGCAACTATTTAATATTATCGTTATTTATTTACCTTTTAGCATGAACTAAACGTTTGTTCTAGGGTTTCGATGTAGCCTAGTTATGATTATTTATTTTTCTTGATTCAAGTATTTAATTTTCTGTTTCTGTTCTGTGTTGAGTAATTTATTCTGAACGTAATGCTTAGGTTTGCTTGATCACCAAAACTAAGAACTTTAGGGTTGATTCGGGATGCGAGAGCGGAGAATTTAACCGTGCACTGAATAAATTGCCTTAAAAAGGATCCTAGGCTAGAGATAGTTAGGGCGTTTGAGTGGTAAAATAATTTCTTGTTCTTAATGTATTCAATTAATTCTCAGGATTAGAGACCGAGAGGTGATAATTCGTTAATTGAATAAGTTTATCTTTGCTCGAGAGAGATTGATAAATATTTTCGTGAAATTGCCATCAACACATAGAAATAGGATTTAACTATTTGAATTAGGTCTGATAAATAGGATTAGCTAAGTGAAATCGGAACCCTGGATTTTCTCAACATATAATCTTACTTCTTTATTTTAGAATATTTTATTTAAATTGTTCACTTATTTTATTTGAATTATTTTAGTTTTAAAAATCCAAATCACTAAATTTATTGTTTCTTTTCAAATTAAACTAGAAATTAGATATTCAACTTTTAACATAATTATTCCTCGTGGGATCGACACTCGTACTTAATACACACTTTATTACTTTTGCGACACGTGCACTTGCGTAGTACGATTTTTCGCAACAAGTTTTTGGCGCCGTTGCCGGGGAATAAATTTTGTTATTTTTTTGAATTATTTGATTTTAGTTTATATTTGAAATTTTAATTTATTTTTTTATTTTATTTTATTTTATTGTAAGCTTAAATTACATTATTTGCACATTGCAGGTGCATGCGAAAATTAGGTACTGCCAACCTAATCCCTATCGACCTTGAAATTGAACGAACCTGTCGCCGAAATCGAAGGGAAACAAAACTAGCAATTATGGCAGATGATCAAAACGCAAATCTACAACGGAGGGTTGAAGTGGCAGAGGTCGAACGGCGAACTTTGCTCGATTATGTTATGCCATCCATGGACGGGATTCAATCAGCAATTCGGAAACCTGCTATCACGTGCAACAATTTTGAAATAAAGCCGGGAACCATACAAATGATCCAGCAGTATCAATTCTGTGGTCTGCCTAACGAGGATCCAAAAGATCATATTGCAAGCTTCGTTGAGGTCTGTGACACGTTTAAATATCATAATGTTTCTGATGATGCTGTTAGGCTTAGGTTGTTCCCCTTTACACTAAGAGATCGCGCTAAAAACTGGTTAAATTCCTTACCCCCGGATTCAATTACAACGTGGAATGAATTAGTTCAAAGATTCCTATCTAAATTCTTTCCCTTTGAAAAAATGGCAAAACTTCGCAACGAAATTAACAACTTTAATCAATTCGATGGCGAGACGGTCTACGAAGCATGGGGCCGATTCAAGGAACTTTTACGAAAATGCCCTCAACATGGTCTACCACAATGGATGCAAATACAGACGTTCTTCATCGGCCTATCACCTTCTACACGGACTCTTGTCAACTCTGCAGCTGGTGGATCAATACTTCAAAAGACAGAAGTGGAGGCATTTAACCTGTTAGAAGAGTTATCCCTAAATAATGACCAGTGTCCTGTTGAACGTCAGATTTTGAGGAGGCAGCCAAATACCCCAGAAATGGAAGCGATAAAAGCATTGACTACACAGGTTGCATCCCTCACTCAGCACATCCAAGGTAATCAAGCTCGAGTTAATGCAATTCATTCCCCGATCATACAATGTCATTGGTGCCAAGGACCACATGCTAGTGAAAACTGTCAACGAGGAAACCAAATGGCTAGCAATTCATCTGAACAAGCTCAATTTGTGGGCAATTATAATAGACCGACGCTTCAAAATTCCGGAAATTACTATAATGGGGGGCACAACAATCATCCGAACTTCTCGTGGAAGAACCCGAACAACGCCATACAGATGCCACAAGCTAATCAGTCGGGACCTCCGTTTCCAGAGAGAAAATCTAATCTGGAGGATTTAATTGCAAAGATGGGAGAACGCACTAGTAATATGATTGCTGAAATGGGGGAGTACACAACTAAATTTATGGCCGAAACACGAACAACCTTGCAAAATCAGTCAGCCCAAATTCGAAGCTTAGAAATCCAAATGGGACAGATGGCAGCTGCACTAAATGGTCGCCCTCAGGGCACATTACCCAGTTCCACTGAAGTCAATCCTAGAGAACAGTGCAATGCCATCACACTTAGGAGTGGAGCAGTAATTGAAAATTGTACCAAAGAAAATAAGAAAGTGGTCGCACATGACGGAATGCATTCGTCATCATCCGAGTCCACACCAAAGGATCAAGAGCTACAGGAAGCTCCACCCCACATCCCAAAGGAAATTATCCCAAAAGTCCCTTTCCCACAACGCCTGAAAAATGCAAATTTGGATAAGCAGTTTGAAAAATTCTTGAAAGTGTTCAAACAATTACACATCAACATCCCGTTCGCTGAGGCACTGGAGCAAATGCCTAAATATGCCAAATTTGTAAAAGATATTTTGTCTCATAAGCGTAAGATCGAAGACGGCAGTACAATCGCTTTGACTGAAGAATGCAGTGCTATTATTCAACGGAAGCTTCCACAAAAACTGAAAGACCCAGGAAGTTTCACTATTCCATGCGAAATTGGGGATTTTATATTTGAAAGGGCACTTTGTGATTTAGGAGCCAGCATTAACCTGATGCCTCTATCCATATTTCGGAGGCTTGGTATTGGTGAAGCAAAGCCCACCAGTGTAATCCTACAGATGGCTGATCGCTCTATAAAGCATCCGTATGGGATGATTGAAGATGTCCTTGTCAAAGTCGACAAGTTTATTTTTCCCGCTGATTTCTTGATTCTTGATATGGACGAAGACCGGGGCATCCCGATAATATTAGGTCGACCATTTTTAGCAACAGGAGGAGCTGTAATTGATCTCAGAAAAGGAGAGCTTAGATTGCACGTACAAGATGAAGCTGTCACATTCAAAGTGTATAAATCACTGGAGTACCCAATAGAGGCTTCACATCAACCAAACAATTTTGTTGAGCCTAATGGGAAGCAGTGTGTTGAAAGTTTGGGGGAGTCGCCATTACGGGGTATACCACCTATTAAGAAACCACCTGATCACAAAAAGCTTCTGGCGAATGACAAGTTGTTAAATGGGCAACGATTGACACCATATTGGGACGATACATTTCAAAATACAAAGCCAATCATATATCCCGACCCAACATGAAGCAGTATGATGTCGGGCCGTCGACGCTAAAACAAGCGCTTGGTGGGAGGCAACCCACCCAAGTATCCTTTTTATTTTTTATTTTTATTTTTATTTCATTTTATTAGTATTAAATTAAAAAAAAAAAACAAAATAAATAAAAATAAAAATAATCATCTTTTGTAACCCATTTGTTATTTATTTTTATTTTTTGTTTTTATTTTATTTCTTATAATTATTATTAGTATTTCTATTTTTATGTTTTAGTTTCTTATATCATTTTATTTTCTCTATTTTCTTTAATTCTTGTCTTTTATTTTTATTTTTCTTTAAATAGGTTCCGATTAAGTCATTTTATTTTCTTTTTATCATTTAAATATTTTTTTCTTCTTTCTTACTGTTATTTTTAATTTTCTTTAGTTTCTTATTTTATTGTCTTTTTATTTATTTATTGTTTCTTTTATGTTATTTATCTTTCTGCTTTTAAATAGGGTCCAATTTAGTTATCTTAAATTCTGTTATTCATTTTATCATTTTATTTTATTTTATTTTATTTTATTTATTTTTTTTGTTATGTTATTTATTATTTTCTTTTCTTTTTATCTTTCTTTTTCTTGTTCTAAGTAAGTTTTATTTTAGATTAATTAGCCATTAATTAGCCATTTATCTTAAATCCTATTTCTATTTTTTTAATTCGTTCTTTTTATCGTTCTTTCTTTTTATTTTCTTCTTACTTCATTTTTTCTCTCGTATTTTCATTTCCCGTTTCAAGTATTTTCATTTTCGGTTAGTATTTATCTATTTAGTTGTTAAGTAAAAAAAAAAAGGAAAAAAAGAGAAAAAAAGGCTACTCTGCTCAATTGCTCCTTCGACTGAAGCTCCACCACACTACTGCCGGGCCCCACATGAGGTACACTATCCCCTTTCCTATTTTTCGTGTATGCTTTATTTAACATTGGGGACAATGTTTATATCAAGTTTGGGGGGGTTTTATTTGGATATTATTTTAAATTGATAAACATGTTTAGATTGGTAAGTCTGCTTAATATTTTGAATTTTATGGTATGATTATTTCATTCGTTTAAAGTGTCGATGACTGCACCTTTGATCAATGCATGTTTCAACTTCTGAATAGATTCTGAGATAGTACGATTTGTGGTAGTAGCATTGATTGGAGTTTAGGAAGTTAGAATTGTTGTGTGGAAATGTTCATTCTTATTTAAATTTAACTGATAATGATATAAATTGTTGTCTTGAGATCGAGAGCCTAAACACAGTAAGGGAGTGCTTGAGTGTAAACACTGAAAGGGAGTGAGCTCCATTTAAATTTAGTGAGTGATTAGTGAGTATTCAATTGTTCTTGGTTTTGCCCTGCATTCATGAATACAAATTATGATTTTTTGCAGAATTAAGAGAATGACTTAGGCCATTTTTGGACCGTTTGAGCCTTTATTGACATACCCTATTTGTGTCATTTAAATGGCACCCTTAGTCTCCTATTTGAACCTTTCTTTACCACTATTTTGTCAACCCTAATTTAGCCTACCCTGAAATTATTTTGACTATCCTGTTTATTGAGCACAGGGTTGTGGGTACATTTTATGGGGAGAGTTGGAGAAAGTAGTGGTGAGAATCAGAGCTAATTCTTTTGTCAATTGTCTAAGTTGTTAGTATTTTGAGATTTTATTGTTCAAAAAAAAAAAAAAAAAAAAAAAAAAATTCAAGAGAAAAATTCAAAGTTAGTAGAAAGTTGAATTGTTCACTAGTAGAACAACTTTTTATGTGCTATTTAATTTGTTGTTCTCATCATTATTTGTATTTTATGTTTGTTAGTAAAGACATTGACAAAGGAGTTAGTTTTGAAAAATAGAGAGTGAGACAAGTTTGGGGGGATTATTGAGTTAACTATTAGAAAAGAGTTCAAGTGAGTGTAAGAAGTGAAGGTGACATAAGGATGGATTGTGCTCTAGAGTTTTGTTTGAATCCAAAAATTTCCTACCTTATAACCCGGCCTTACATTACAAGCTTAATTAAAGACCTATTGACTTTTATTCTGTTTACTCATATTTGTTATTAGTGAATAATGGGCAAGACTGATGAACAATAAGAGTGGATGGAGTGACCCTGAGAGATATTTTTGATTTCCCTTCTCATAAGACACAATTATAGATTTATCAGTTAAACGAGAATGAGTTTGAACATGTACACACACAAGAATTTCTGATTAAGTTTATTTCAATGTGATATCATGATTTGTATTATTGAAAGTATTTATTTAGATAGTTTATTTGCATGCAAAGATCAAGCTGAGACTAAATACTGCAAACTATGATTTAGATAATTCTACCATGAAAATTTTAAATATTTTGCGGACTTTAATTTTTAGAAATTCTGGATAAACTTTGCTAGTTTTCTATGCTTATTTTTGTTCGCTTGAGGACAAGCTTTCATTCAAGTTTGGGGGTGTGATAAGTGTGTATTTTACACACTTATTTATACTTTGTATACTTGATTTGATAAGTTTTTCTCAAGTGTTTTAAATGAATTTGATATATTTTGTGCAAGTGTGCAGATATTATATTTAAAACAGGCGGCGGTAAAAGAGGTGAAAAAGAATTAAAATTTAAAGTTAAAGAAGAGGCGATCGATCTCTATGTTATCCAGAAATCGATCGCCATGCATAAAGAGAAGGAAGTTTGAAAGCAGCAGAGATCAATCTCCAATCTCCATAAAGAAAGCAGCGATCGATCTCTGCATTTGCCAGAGATCGATCGCCACACAAGACTCAAAATGTGTTTGTAAACAAACAGCAAGCGATCGATCTCTGTAGATTGGCTGAGATCGATCGCCATGCATAACAAGACCGAAGAAGAAGCGATTCAGCAACTGATTACTATACACAGAAAGAAGCAGCGATCGATCTCTATGAAATTCCAGAGATCGATCGCTACATATTTGAAGATCGCTAAACTTACAAAAAGCGAAGCGCTGAGATGCAGCGATCGATTTCTAAGTATTCCAGAAATCGATCGCCATACAATTGAAGAAAAGTCAGCGATCGATCTCTGTCAATTGCAGAGATCGATCGCTACACATATGCTACAAAGAAATGCCGCGATCGATCTCTACAACTGCTAGAGACCGATCGCTGCCACACATTTATACAAGATGGAGCAAAAGATTGCAGCGACCGTGCGCCTTACAAAGACAGCGACTGATCGCTACTCAAATCAACTTATGGAAAGCAGACGTGTTTTAATTTGAGCCATCGATCCGAAGCGATATTAAATCCTAGCCGTTGCTTGATTGTAACACGTCAATAAATAACAAGTGCAGACCTAAAGGAAGAGAGAGATTCAGAATTAGGCGGCGACAGAGAGCAACATCAAGGCGATCCGACTACTTCCAGCATAGTTTTCTTTTATTATTTTTATTTCTACTCTTTCATTATGCAACTATTTAATATTATCGTTATTTATTTACCTTTTAGCATGAACTAAACGTTTGTTCTAGGGTTTCGATGTAGCCTAGTTATGATTATTTATTTTTCTTGATTCAAGTATTTAATTTTCTGTTTCTGTTCTGTGTTGAGTAATTTATTCTGAACGTAATGCTTAGGTTTGCTTGATCACCAAAACTAAGAACTTTAGGGTTGATTCGGGATGCGAGAGCGGAGAATTTAACCGTGCACTGAATAAATTGCCTTAAAAAGGATCCTAGGCTAGAGATAGTTAGGGCGTTTGAGTGGTAAAATAATTTCTTGTTCTTAATGTATTCAATTAATTCTCAAGATTAGAGACCGAGAGGTGATAATTCGTTAATTGAATAAGTTTATCTTTGCTCGAGAGAGATTGATAAATATTTTCGTGAAATTGCCATCAACATATGGAAATAGGATTTAACTATTTGAATTAGGTCTGATAAATAGGATTAGCTAAGTGAAATCGGAACCCTGGATTTTCTCAACATATAATCTTACTTCTTTATTTTAGAATATTTTATTTAAATTGTTCACTTATTTTATTTGAATTATTTTAGTTTTAAAAATCCAAATCACTAAATTTATTGTTTCTTTTCAAATTAAACTAGAAATTAGATATTCAACTTTTAACATAATTATTCCTCGTGGGATCGACACTCGTACTTAATACACACTTTATTACTTTTGCGACACGTGCACTTGCGTAGTACGATTTTTCGCAACAACAACATTTAACAGGATGACATATAAACAGAAGACAGAACAACAGAAGGCATAAAGCTTCAAAATTTACTAAAAACCCGATTCAAAACATAGTTTTAAAACAACATACTTGACAACATGACAGAGATTCGAGAAAACAAACTGCATGAATAGCTCTAAAACCCGAGATAATCCATGCACACCCTAAAAGGAAAAGATTCCAAACAGTTCCAGAATATTTCAAAATACACAATCAACTGAGACAGAGGTTTTAAAAATAAACATAAACACAATACCTAAGCATTGTTTTAAAATCTCAGAAGCAGTACATAACTTAACATGGATTTCCAGAATTCACCTAACAGGGGTTTCAAAACATAAACACGAATTTATGCATCGTTTTAAGATTTCAAAAAAAATACTGTACAGGACTGGACATAACTTTCAAAAATACATTTTTCAGGATTAACTTTTGTCCGACTGCAGCAACCAAACCCCATAAGCTCGATTCACCAACTACATCAACTCATCATCCTGAGGTACAATATCCTCATCTGGAAGGTCCATACCTACAACAGGGAGTTCAACTATGAGCCTAGAGCTCAGCAAGAACATACAATGCAGAGTGATGAACGTGCTATGCATGAATCTTTTTCAAATACATGAACATTACATTACATTATACTGGACAGGAAGGTATAAGTGGGAAGAAGAGCTGGCGCAACAGGAGTACATGCCACAACAGGACATAACAGGAGTACATGACAGGATGTCAGTCCTCATCCACACTTAACCATACATTTCATTACAGGTTTTATCTTACTTAACTTCAAACAGTGTACAGAAAACATTTTTCATGACTTTCAGAGAAAACGTGTATGCATGAACATTCATAGACAGACAACAGAATAATAAGCAGAATAAGCAGAATATAAAACAGAATACACTTAACCTAAAACATAACCTATGGTTTAACTACCCAACAGAAATCCCGACAACATAAAACCTAGTACCTTCGTATTGTAGGGCCTTAAGGGCCAAACCTATAAGTATGAACTTACCTGTTGTCCGAAATGCAGCAAGCTATGCGCGCACAACAACGTTGGTTCGCGAACCTTTACTGGAGATAACAGGAGAAAGCAGGAGAAGTGGAGTTTTGAAGTTTTGTCTAGGTTGTCTGGAAGAGAGAAAACAGAGAAGAGGAAAGAAGAGAAGAGTGATTCACGTAGGAGGAAGAGGAGAGAGGAAGAGGAGCTTGGCTTTTCCAACAAGTTTGTCAAGTGTCAAACATTCATTAGTTCCCTCCCACCAACCTTAATTTCTTTCTAATTTGCCCTTCCATTGGTTTTTAACCAAAACATTATTTAGTTAATCGATTCGGTCTCACGAATCACCCTCGTTCGACTAATCACATCGACAACTTTATTAAAAACAGTATTACATTAATATCAGAGTAATTCCGCTTAATTATTTGGGGAAATAATTACACGGAAAATACCGGGTGTTACAGTTATGTACTTCTCCACACTCTCCTTTTGAGGTGGAATTTACAGCAAGGAAATAAAGAACTCTCGTGGAGCAAGTTGAAAGGGTTTTCTCGATCAAGGAGAACCAACATCGAGAAGTGCAGCCGTAGCACCTCCTCGGACTAACCAGGTCCAATCTTGTATAACTTTTCATCTCTATCAAATTAATCCTTGATTTTTGAAGGGTATTTCGATCACACCCTGAGTACAAGACTGTCCAAAGTTCAGCTTCATTGGAATCATATTGAAGAAGTTGTGCATTTTGGAAGTTAACCATATTCTCGGCCAAAACTGTTTTTGCAACTGAGAGCGTTTTTGTATTTCAACTTCCATCCCCTATTTCGTGGCACATCACCATCTCCTTGGAGTAACAATAGATCTTGGTATTTGGGTTCCGACGGAATTATTTGTGTTCATAACATCGATAACATATGAAATCTATGTATTATGAAAAATAATTTATAATGAACATAAATATATCGTTGTTATAATTATTAATAATCATATGTGTAAAATTTTATTTTAGAAATAATTTAAAGGATTAAAGAATTATACATTTGTAACTAACTTCACACATGGTACACCCGGTAATTTTTCCATGTAAATATTCATTGAATTATTAGACAGAATTAATAGGAATGTCTATACAATGTATGTTTTATGAGTTTACCGATGGTTTCGATTGAATGTGGTTGATTCGTAAAACCGATTTAAGGAACTAAATAGTAATTTAGTTAAAAACCAATAGAATGACAAAATGGAGAGTCAATTAAGGTTGGTGGGGGAAGGCCTATGGTTGCTTGACACTTGGTAACTTGTTGAAGAAGCCATGTTCTTCTTCTCTTTCCTCCTACGTGAAACCCTCATTTTTCCTCTGCTTCTTTCCACTTCCCTATGTTTTCTCTCTTCCAGAAGACAAACACTCTTCGAAGCTCCTTCGATCCCCTAAGTTTTCTTCTGTTTCTCTGCCTAAGGTAAACATCTGCTAAAGCTAACGAATTTGGATAAGTTAAAATGTGAGTTTTGTTGTAGTTTGGGGTTACGATAATTTGGAGAGAACTCACTGTTTATGCATGAAAACATGTTGGTTGTTTTCTAAAGGTTTTGAATGGAGTTTGAAGCATATTTCACTAAGTTATTAGTTAGCATTTGCAGCTTGTTAATTTCCCTTTTTGTGCACGTCATAGGTTCATGCATCACCGTGGTTTCATGAGTAAAGCTTGCTACTTTTCGGATACCACGTAAGTTCATACGTATAGGTTTGGCCCTTAAGGCCCTACAATACGGAGGTACTAGGTTTTATGTTGTCGGAATTTCTGTTGGGTAGTTAAACCATAGGTTATGTTTTAGATTAAGTGTGTTCTGTTTTATATCCTGCTTATTATTCTGTCGCCTGTCTATGGATGTTCATGCATACACGTTTTCTCTGAAAGTCATGAAAATATTTTCTGCACACAGTTTGAAGTTAAGTAAGATAAAACCTGTAATGAAATGTATGGTTAAGTGTGGACGAGGACTGACATCCTGTCATGTACTCTTGTTATGTCCTGTTGTGGCATGTACTCCTGTTGCGCCAGCTCTTCTTCCCACTTATACCTTCCTATCCAGTGTAATGTAATGTAATGTAATGTTCATGTATTTGAAAATGTTCATGCATAGCACGTGCATCACTTTGCATTGTATGTTCTTACTGAGCTCTAGGCTCATAGTTGAACTCCCTGTTGTAGGTATGGATCCTCCAAAAGAGGACATTGTGTCTCAAGATGATGAGTTGATGTAATTGGCGAGATGAGCTCACGGGGTGGTTGTTGCAGTCAGACAAATGTATTTCCTGTGAGGATGTATTTTTCTAAAGTTATGTCAAGTTCTGTACAGCTTTTGGGATTTTAAAACGATGTACAAACTTTCTGTTAATGTATTTAAAACCTCTGTTTAACAGTTGTATCTATGTTTTGAAAACATTCTGGAACTGCTTGAATTCTCCTTTTTAGGTTGTGCATGGATGGTCTCAAATTTTAGAGCTATCCATGCAATTTGTTTTCTTGAATCTCTGTCATTTGTAAAACATGTTTTATAACTTTATTTTGAATCGGGTTTCGAGGGTCTGAAACTTTTATGCCTTCTATTTTAAGCTCTCTGTTTACATGTCTTCATGTTAAATGTTGTCAATTCTGCCTTTAAAATAACATCCACTGCTGCCTTTAAAATCACATCCACCGCTGCCTTTAAAATCACTTCCACCGGTGAACAGTTCATTTCTGTCTGTAGTTCACTTCCACCGGTGAACAGTTCATTTCTGTCAGTAGTTCACTTCCACCGGTGAACAGTTCATTTCTGTCTGTAGTTCACTTCCACCGGTGAACAATTCATTTCTGTCTGTAGTTCACTTCCACCGGTGAACAGTTCATTTCTGTCTGTAGTTCACTTCCACCGGTGAACAGTTCATTTCTGTCTGTAGTTCACTTCCACCGGTGAACAATTCATTTCTGTCTGTAGTTCACTTCCACCGGTGAACAGTTCATTTCTGTCTGTAGTTCACTTCCACCGGTGAACAGTTCATTTCTGTCTGTAGTTCACTTCCACCGGTGAACAGTTCATTTCTGTCTGTAGTTCACTTCCACCGGTGAACAGTTCATTTCTGTCTGTAGTTCACTTCCACCGGTGAACAGTTCATTTCTGTCTGTAGTTCACTTCCACCGGTGAACAGTTCATTTCTGTCTGTAGTTCACTTCCACCGGTGAACAGTTCATTTCTGTCTGTAGTTCACTTCCACCGGTGAACAGTTCATTTCTGTCTGTAGTTCACTTCCACCGGTGAACAGTTCATTTCTGTCTGTAGTTCACTTCCACCGGTGAACAGTTCATTTCTGTCTGTAGTTCACTTCCACCGGTGAACAGTTCATTTCTGTCTGTAGTTCACTTCCACCGGTGAACAGTTCATTTCTGTCTGTAGTTCACTTCCACCGGTGAACAGTTCATTTCTGTCTGTAGTTCACTTCCACCGGTGAACAGTTCATTTCTGTCTGTAGTTCACTTCCACCGGTGAACAGTTCATTTCTGTCTGTAGTTCACTTCCACCGGTGAACAGTTCATTTCTGTCTGTAGTTCACTTCCACCGGTGAACAGTTCATTTCTGTCTGTAGTTCACTTCCACCGGTGAACAGTTCATTTCTGTCTGTAGTTCACTTCCACCGGTGAACAGTTCATTTCTGTCTGTAGTTCACTTCCACCGGTGAACAGTTCATTTCTGTCTGTAGTTCACTTCCACCGGTGAACAGTTCATTTCTGTCTGTAGTTCACTTCCACCGGTGAACAGTTCATTTCTGTCTGTAGTTCACTTCCACCGGTGAACAGTTCATTTCTGTCTGTAGTTCACTTCCACCGGTGAACAGTTCATTTCTGTCTGTAGTTCACTTCCACCGGTGAACAGTTCATTTCTGTCTGTAGTTCACTTCCACCGGTGAACAGTTCATTTCTGTCTGTAGTTCACTTCCACCGGTGAACAGTTCATTTCTGTCTGTAGTTCACTTCCACCGGTGAACAGTTCATTTCTGTCTGTAGTTCACTTCCACCGGTGAACAGTTCATTTCTGTCTGTAGTTCACTTCCACCGGTGAACAGTTCATTTCTGTCTGTAGTTCACTTCCACCGGTGAACAGTTCATTTCTGTCTGTAGTTCACTTCCACCGGTGAACAGTTCATTTCTGTCTGTAGTTCACTTCCACCGGTGAACAGTTCATTTCTGTCTGTAGTTCACTTCCACCGGTGAACAGTTCATTTCTGTCTGTAGTTCACTTCCACCGGTGAACAGTTCATTTCTGTCTGTAGTTCACTTCCACCGGTGAACAGTTCATTTCTGTCTGTAGTTCACTTCCACCGGTGAACAGTTCATTTCTGTCTGTAGTTCACTTCCACCGGTGAACAGTTCATTTCTGTCTGTAGTTCACTTCCACCGGTGAACAGTTCATTTCTGTCTGTAGTTCACTTCCACCGGTGAACAGTTCATTTCTGTCTGTAGTTCACTTCCACCGGTGAACAGTTCATTTCTGTCTGTAGTTCACTTCCACCGGTGAACAGTTCATTTCTGTCTGTAGTTCACTTCCACCGGTGAACAGTTCATTTCTGTCTGTAGTTCACTTCCACCGGTGAACAGTTCATTTCTGTCTGTAGTTCACTTCCACCGGTGAACAGTTCATTTCTGTCTGTAGTTCACTTCCACCGGTGAACAGTTCATTTCTGTCTGTAGTTCACTTCCACCGGTGAACAGTTCATTTCTGTCTGTAGTTCACTTCCACCGGTGAACAGTTCATTTCTGTCTGTAGTTCACTTCCACCGGTGAACAGTTCATTTCTGTCTGTAGTTCACTTCCACCGGTGAACAGTTCATTTCTGTCTGTAGTTCACTTCCACCGGTGAACAGTTCATTTCTGTCTGTAGTTCACTTCCACCGGTGAACAGTTCATTTCTGTCTGTAGTTCACTTCCACCGGTGAACAGTTCATTTCTGTCTGTAGTTCACTTCCACCGGTGAACAGTTCATTTCTGTCTGTAGTTCACTTCCACCGGTGAACAGTTCATTTCTGTCTGTAGTTCACTTCCACCGGTGAACAGTTCATTTCTGTCTGTAGTTCACTTCCACCGGTGAACAGTTCATTTCTGTCTGTAGTTCACTTCCACCGGTGAACAGTTCATTTCTGTCTGTAGTTCACTTCCACCGGTGAACAGTTCATTTCTGTCTGTAGTTCACTTCCACCGGTGAACAGTTCATTTCTGTCTGTAGTTCACTTCCACCGGTGAACAGTTCATTTCTGTCTGTAGTTCACTTCCACCGGTGAACAGTTCATTTCTGTCTGTAGTTCACTTCCACCGGTGAACAGTTCATTTCTGTCTGTAGTTCACTTCCACCGGTGAACAGTTCATTTCTGTCTGTAGTTCACTTCCACCGGTGAACAGTTCATTTCTGTCTGTAGTTCACTTCCACCGGTGAACAGTTCATTTCTGTCTGTAGTTCACTTCCACCGGTGAACAGTTCATTTCTGTCTGTAGTTCACTTCCACCGGTGAACAGTTCATTTCTGTCTGTAGTTCACTTCCACCGGTGAACAGTTCATTTCTGTCTGTAGTTCACTTCCACCGGTGAACAGTTCATTTCTGTCTGTAGTTCACTTCCACCGGTGAACAGTTCATTTCTGTCTGTAGTTCACTTCCACCGGTGAACAGTTCATTTCTGTCTGTAGTTCACTTCCACCGGTGAACAGTTCATTTCTGTCTGTAGTTCACTTCCACCGGTGAACAGTTCATTTCTGTCTGTAGTTCACTTCCACCGGTGAACAGTTCATTTCTGTCTGTAGTTCACTTCCACCGGTGAACAGTTCATTTCTGTCTGTAGTTCACTTCCACCGGTGAACAGTTCATTTCTGTCTGTAGTTCACTTCCACCGGTGAACAGTTCATTTCTGTCTGTAGTTCACTTCCACCGGTGAACAGTTCATTTCTGTCTGTAGTTCACTTCCACCGGTGAACAGTTCATTTCTGTCTGTAGTTCACTTCCACCGGTGAACAGTTCATTTCTGTCTGTAGTTCACTTCCACCGGTGAACAGTTCATTTCTGTCTGTAGTTCACTTCCACCGGTGAACAGTTCATTTCTGTCTGTAGTTCACTTCCACCGGTGAACAGTTCATTTCTGTCTGTAGTTCACTTCCACCGGTGAACAGTTCATTTCTGTCTGTAGTTGAATGTCCCGGAGTGATGGCTCCTCGGACCCCGATCGGGTCGGGGGCTGTCACAACACATGTACGAAAAAACAGAGAGATTTGATAACAATTTTTTCAATATTTGAAACCTTCAATTTTCTACGTCTATCCTACTCACTTCGAATAATCACTTGTGGGCATGATAAATGCATAAAAATTACACTCAATAGATGATAGATCATATTCTCAATACATGAAATGATCTATTTGAATTTAGAAAATGGTTCTCTAAAACAAACACGAAAGATTGATAGATTTTTTTCTCAAAAAATGACTCTAGAATTCTAGAGTTTTTAGACTCCTTTTATAATTAGGTTGTAACCTCTAATATTTAAGATGAAATTATTTTGTAACAGTTATTATAACACTTAAAAAATGGTTATGAAATTCAATCTCTCATTTTAGTTGAAATTTGATTTCCTAACTGTTATTAATATATTCAAAATAAAACAGTTACATAAATCACAACAAACTTTCCAACATGGCTCAACACTTAACACTATTACATCAAATTAAATTTGACGTAGTCTATTTTCAAAAGCAGATTTCAAAAGTAACATCATAACATTGTTAATTAATTGAATAATCAATTATTTAATTATTTCATATAATAAAAAATAATACACTTATTATTGTGTGTATTAAACAATTAATTCATTGTTAATTATTTAATCTTCTTTGTTTATTTTTTCTATTATTCAAATACTAATAGAATGAGTCAAAGGAACTGATAAACCTATAATTTTAAGTTCCAATAATTTTTTGTTAATTAATATAAATTTTTTGTATCAATTAACATAATTATTAACTTTAAAGTAATTCCATTAAATACTTAGAGTTGAACTCTTAAAACTATAGAGTATATTTACTCTAAATAATATCCAATGATATAGACATTACATATGTATTAACTCTTTATTTAGATTAGTAATAAAGTTATGTTTATAATCTGTTTGCTTTTTATATTATATTTTTATTCTTAACTACTATTATTTTTTATTCAATAATTAATTCATAATGATTATAAATTGTGCTCTAATTTTTCAATCTCTGAATTAACAAACAAACAAACAAGAGAATTTATAAAAATAGATTTCATTGTACAAATATTAATATTCTCAACTATTTATTTTAATTCATTCCTAATATAAATGGTGTAACACCCGACATTTTGGCCATGTAATTATCCTTTAAATTATTAAACGAGATTAATTTGATATTAATACGATGTATGTTTTTGTGAATTTGTCGGTGTGTTTTGTGGAATGAGAGAGTTTCGGAGAAACCGAATCGGCGAACTAAATAGCGATTTAGTTAGAAACCAATGGAGGGGTAATTTTGGAAGGAATTAAGGTGGTTGGGAGAGTGCCTATAGATGTTTGACACTTGTCAAGCTTGTTGAAGAAGCCATGCTACATCTTTCTTCCTCTCTTCAACGTGAAAACACTCCAAGTTTCTTTCTCTCCTATCTTTTTCTCTCTTCCAGACGAAGTGCGACAAATTCCAAAACTCCGTTTTCTCCTGTTTTCTCCAGTTTTCTCCAATAAAGAACCCTTTTCTTTAGTTAACGAATTTAGATTAGTTATTCCTTGGTTTTGTTGAAGTTTAGGGTTAATGGTCTGGTTATATATGATATAGGTTCATGAATCGCCGAGGACTGACGTGCAAGATTTTCAACTTTACGGACATCAGGTAAGTTCATGCATATCAGTTGGCCCTTAAAGCCCTACATCATGGAGATACTAGGTTTTTCGTGGTCGGGGGTTATTTTTGGGTAGTTAGGTCGTAAGTTATGTTCTAGGTTAAACGTGTGTTGTTTTATGTTTAGCTTCGATATTCTGTCGCCTGTTTATGTTACGTTTAAGCACCGTATATGTTCATGCATACACGTTTTCCTAAAAGTCATGTAAATGTTTTGTGCACGAGATTTGAAGTTAAGAAAGATAAAATGTGAATGTAATGTACGGTAAGTGTGGGATGGGGACTGACATCCTGTTATGTATCTCTGTTATGTACATGTTGTGTACTCCTATTGCGCCAGTTCTCCTATAAGCCCCACTTATATCCCTGTCCATTTGAATGTAATGTAAAGTAATGTTCATATATTTCAAAAGTTCATGCATAGCATATGCATCACTGCATTGTATTTTCTTACTGAGCTCTAGGCTCATAGTTGAACTCTCTGTTGTAGGTACGGATCCTCCTGATGAGGACTTTGTCCCTCAGGCCGACGAGTAGGTGGCTAGTGGCGTGAGCTTTCGGGGATGGTTGTGACAGCTAGACATATTCCTGACCAGAGAGAGTGAAGTTTTAAAGTTTTGTGTTTATGTTTTAAAAACTTCTATTTTGGTGAATTCTGGAAATGCATGTCAAGTTCTATACTGCTTCTGAAATTTTAAAGCAATGTATAAATTCTGTGTTGATGTTTTTAAAAACCTCTGTTTTTGACAGTTGATTGTATGTTTTGAAATATTCTGGAATTGCTTGGGATTTTCTCTTTTAGGTTGTGCGTGGATTTTCTCTGATTTTTGAGCTATCCATGCAGTCTGGTTTCTTAAACCTCTGTCATGTTTTCTGAATTGTCCAAAATCATGTTTTGAATCGGTTTCTGAAGTTTGAAGCTTTTATGCTTTCTGTTTTCATGTCTTCTATTTTTATGTCTTTCTGTTAAGTTTCATCCATTTCAGTAAAAGTTAAACAGTCGTCCATTTTGCCTTTGAAAATAGTCATCCACGCCTTCAGTAAAACAGTCGTCCATTTTGCCTCTAGTTTCTGTTGTCTATTTTGCTTTCGGTTTATGTCTTTTATTCGGCTAAGTGTTATCGTCCAAAGTTATCGTCCACGATAACGTCACCAAGAGTTTGCCTGTTATTTTAAAATTCCAAAGTCTGCTTTTTATGTCAAACGTCCACAGTCACTGCCCTTTTATGTCAAACGTCCACAGTCACTGCCCTTTTATGTTAAACGTCCACGGTCACTGCCTTTTGTCAAACGTCCACGGTCACTGCCTTTTTGTCAAACGTCCACGGTCACTGCCTTTTTGTCAAACGTCCACTGTCACTGCCTTTTTTTTTTTTTTAAAAAAGTCCACAATTTTCGATTGTCCACAGCTCCCGATTGTCCACGGCTTTTGTTTGTCCACAGATCCTGTTTTCGATTTCAAACGTCCACGGACTCCTGTGCTTATTGTTTTTGTCTTTTAAATTCAAACGTCCACGGACTCCTGTGCTTACTGTTTTTGTCTTTTAAATTCAAACGTCCACGGACTCCTGTGCTTGCTGTTTTTGTCTTTTAAATTCAAACGTCCACGGACTCCTGTGCTTACTGTTTTTGTCTTTTAAATTCAAACGTCCACGGACTCCTGTGCTTGCTGTTTTTGTCTTTTAAATTCAAACGTCCACGGACTCCTGTGCTTACTGTTTTTGTCTTTTAATTCAAACATCCACGGACTCCTGTTGTCTTCAATCTTCTATTACTGTAGTCCATATCTTCTTTTATATGTCTTCTGATTTATTGTCTTTTGATTCTGTTTTCTGTTAAAGTTTTAAAAGTAAAGTTAAAAAAAAAATGTCACGTTTAAATATCCGAAGTGATGGCTCCTCGGCCTCGATCGGGTCTGGGGCATCACAGTTATGGTATCAGATCCCGCCAGATTTTAAAAGCTATTCTGGAGAAATGTTTGGTTGCGCAACCCGCCACGAGAGATCGCTCCACCAACTGTTAGTGTTTAAATTCTCGTCAAAGTTCTGTTTATTAAATTTGGTTATTCTGTTTATAGAGTTTTCTTAGAAATGGTGAGAGGACATCAAAATGAAGCAAGCGAAAGTTCTCGTGCCATTGACCAATTAACTGAGCTGGTGGGTGTACAGTCCCGCATGGTGGAACACTTGATGGCCAGAGAAGATAACGGAAATAACAATCATGGTAATGCTTCGCATGACACCAGTGGAGATAGGTTCCGGCGACTCCAACCGCTAATGTTTGATGGATTATCAGCGGATCCAGCTCACGTTGAGGAATGGGTTCGACAGATTGAACAAATGTTCAACTATGCCCAAGTGGAGGAGAGCAAGAAGGTTACATGTGCCACGTTTCATCTCACGAAGAATGCTAGATTTTGGTGGGACACAGTGCGATCAACTACTGTGGCATTAAGCTGGGAGGGATTCAAGAATATCTTTTACGAGAAGTATTTTGACCGCAGTGTGAAAAAGGAAAAGTTGGTTGAATTCTCTCGGCTAGACAATACGGATCAGTGGCTGAATACGTTCAGAAGTTTGAGTCCTTGTCCCGCTATGCAACTCATTTGGTGGCCACCGATGAGAATAAGGTACACCAGTTTATTCAGGGTCTGAAGATAGACCTTTTACGAGGGATCACAACTGGGGGATTTGATGAGGCGCCGTACCCGAGAGTGGTGGCCAAGACTTATCAGTTGGAGGCCTTAGAAATAAAGTCCCAGAGACAGAAAGATTCGTCGAAGAGATTCCTTCGTGATGCCCCTCAACAACAACAACAACAAATAGGTCAAAATTTGCGGCAGTCAGACGCATTTTGACCTTTAGGGTGTAGTTTTGAAGTGTTTGTCAAGTTATGTACAGTTTTTTTTTGGACTCATGGGATGTATGAGATTTGTGTTGATGTTTTAAAACCTCTGTTCTGACAGTTGCATTTTTTTGAAATATACTGGAATTGTTTGGAATCTTTTTCTTTTAGGTTGTGCATGGATTGTCTCGAGTTTTAGAGCTATCCATACAGTTAGATTTCTTGAACTTCTGTCATGTTTTCTACACGTTAAAAAATTACGTTTTGAATCGGGTTTTTGGGGTTTAGAAGTATTTTGTGTCTAAAGAGGTTGGGAAGAACTTTAATAGTGAGTTGTGAGGTTATTAGGACATGTAGATGTGAAACAGAGAGGTAGCCGATCGATTGGCTGGGGTAGCAGATCAATCGGTGGAATGTTGAATTCTGCCCTTTAAAACAGTCGTCCATTCTGTTTTTTAAAACAGTCGTCCATTCTATTCTGTAAACAGTCGTCCATTCTGTTCTTTAAATAGTTGTCCATTTCTCCAGTAGTCTAGTTCTGCAGTCGTCCATTTCTGCAGTCGTCCACTTCTGCAGTACTCCAATTCTGTAGTCCTCCAGTTCTGCAGTCGTCCACTTCTGCAGTACTCCAATTCTGCAGTCGTGCATTTCTGTCTTCCAGTTCAAGTCTTCCAGTTTTTCTTATGTTTTCCATTCTACGTTGTCCATTTTAAGTCTCCCATTTTATGTCCATTTCATGTTTTGCCATTTTAAATGTTCAAGAGTTTTAAAAAGTCAAAAAATTTTAAGGCCAAAATGTCAGAGTCCTGTTTAAGTCAAAGTCAAAGTTTCGTTGCCGTCCCGTGGCGGTCCCGGCGGGTCGGGGTCGTCACAAAAGGTATACAAATTATAACTCATATAAAACTTTACCGAGTAAATTAAAGAATAAATTAAAACAAAATATAAGTGTGCTAAATACAACGAATTAAGATTATACATATACGATCATCATTATGATAAAATTAATTGTTTTATATTTAATAAAAATTATTATAATAATATAATTTTATCTGGTCTAGTCATACATAATCATATTATATAAAACATATTTGACTTATTGCACTATATATATAGTCGGGATATGATTATACATTCTTAATTATGTAAACTATGCTTATGATGACGAATTATTTGAAGATTTCATAATTCAAATATAAGTCAGATTTATTCTTTATAGTTTATCTCACATGTATACAATATATATGTTAATACAAAATTTGTATAAATAACTAAGGAATTTTCTATAAATTTTATAATGCATATTTTAAAATGCAAACATATTATTAATCAATATAAATTTATTCATGTATTATAAAATTATTTTATTATATTTGCTTGTTTGACGCATAATTCTCAACAATAGGTTCTTTAGTTATTATTCTTTATAGTTTATCTCACATGTATTGTGACGGCCCGAAACCGAACCCGATCGGAGTCCGGGATCGGAGCCATCACTCCGGGACAGTGGACGGAAAAATGGTGACTAATTTTTTTTTAACAGATCGGTCAAGACAGTGGACATTATACTTAAAAATATTTACAGAGAAACGAAATCGAATGACAGGAAACATGCACTGTCAATGCAAACCCTAAAAGAGCATAGCTTTACAGAAGGGAGAAACTATAGTGAGTAATAGAGTATAAGTAACAGCAGAAAAACAAGGAATGAAGTCGGAAGGCATAGGCAGAAATCTGGTGGAAAACTTAGTTTAAAACTAGGCAGAGTTGAATGACGTCAGCCGGAAGATATAAATGCAAAGGCAGAAGTGGAGATAACGTCAGTCGGAAGGAACAAACAGCAGCTAAGATCGGATGAGGTGATGACGTCAGCCGGAAGATGGATGACGTCAACCGGAAGATGTGAAGACGTCATCGGCAGATACAGATAGTAAACGAAATCGGCAGAAGGTGATGACATCATCGGAAGATAGATGACGTCACCGGAAAATGTAGGCATTAAATGTAATTGGCAGGAGATGAAAACAATGGATGACGTCATCGGAAGAGGAGATGACGTCAGACGGTAGATGTAGGCATTAAACGAAATCGGATTATGTGATGATGTCATCGGAAGATGTGATGACGTCATCGGCAGATAACGGTAGTAAACGTAATAGGCAGAAGAAAAGCTATGGTGACGTCATCGGAAGAGGAGATGACGTCGTCGGAAGATGAAGTTAAACTGAGAGACAGATGAAACCGGTAGAAGTAACTAAGACTGATGAAATCAACTGTTCACTGGTGGATGAGATAAGACAAAATGTGAACAGTGACTATCGGTGGATGCATTAAACGTGATCGGAAGATGCAGTTTAAAAGGGGCAGAATTTGACAACTTTTAACAGAAAACATATAGACAGAGAGCTTAAGGAACATAAAACATGAAAGTCTCAGATTCTCAAACCAATTCAAAACATGGTTCTCGAGCACAACAGAAGGCATACAGGTTTCAGACCTTCATTTCAAATGACAGATTTCAAGAAAACAAACTGCATGGATAGCTCTAAAATTCGAGACCATCCATGCATGACCTGAAAAGGGAGAACTCAAGCAGTTCCAGAATGTTTTCAAGACATTTCACAGGAAACAACTAACAACTGTCAACAGAGATTTAAAACTCGATCATCAGAACTTATACATTATATATACGTCCAACAGAATTTCCTACAGAGTTTTTAAGATAAAACACAGGACCTCAACAGAGTTTTAAAACAAACACACCAGAATTTCAGAAGATTTTACAGATATGAACATTTCTTAAAAGACTAAGACTTAAACCTCGGGATAGAAAATTGTGTCTGACTGCAACAACCACCCCAAGAGCTCGAGCCACCAGCCATCTAGTCATCAGATTGAGGCACAAAGTCCTCATTTTCAGGTTCAGTACCTACATCAGGGAGTTCACCTATGAGTCTAAAACTCAGTAAGAACATATTATAAATGCAGTGATGCAAAATGCTATGCATGCATTTTTCAGAATACAGTGGCAGAACAGAACTTTACGTTACAGTAGCAGAGGGGTATAAGTGGGGCTTATAGGGGAGCTGGCAAACAAAGGGTGCACTATCAGGCACAGCAGTTTTCAGAGTCTCAGGGAGGGATAAAACCAGAGGGTCCTTGCTAGGGACAATAAATTTTCAGATTCCCAGGGAGGAATAAAACTAGAGGGCCAGTCCCCGTCCCGCACTTAACCGGTACATTTCAGTCAGATTTTTTTTTATCTTGCTTAACTTCAAACCGTGTACAGAAAACAGTTTTGCATGAACTTTCAGAAAAATCATGTATGCATGGACATTTACAGTGCTTACAGTTGATACAGCAGAGTACAAGAAGATAAAACAACAGAAACCTAAACAGAAACCACAGAACTTAACTCTAACCCTTCTACCCGAAACCAGACAACAGAGTGAAAACCTAGTACCTCCGAGATGTAGGGCCTTAAGGGCCAGCCTACGGGTATGAACTTACCTGTTATCCTCGATGCAGTCAGCCGGAAAGTCTCGGAAATGCTTGAACCTGTACATGTACGTTCAGAAAATAAACAAACTGCAAATGCTAACAAATAAGTTAGAAGAGTCTGTTCCAAACTCATTCAAACCCTTAGAAAACAAACCGGTGTGTTTTCATCCAAAGACAGTGAGTTTTCTCCAAATACCATAACCCTAACTTCAGTAAAAACTCACGTTAAACTTGTCCAAACTTGTTAGCAATAAAAGATGCTTACCTTAGCGGGGAAACAGAAAGGAACCGAGGAGATCGAAGTAGCTTCGATGGTTGTTTTCTCTACAGGATGAGAGAATGTCGAGAAGAGAAATGGAGAGAGAGCAGAGAAGTGAAATGAAGAGGGTTTCACGCAGGAGGGAGAACTTAGCTTCTTCATCAAGTCGCCAGATGTCATTCAACCATTGGCTCACTCCCACCAACCTTAATTTCTCTCCAAATTGCCCTTCCATACATTTTAAACTTAATGTTTTGTTTAGTTACACATTAGTTTAGTTCTCCACAATTATTCCAACAGTTCCACCAAAACACTCCTTTGTATTAATATAATATTAATCCCGATTATATGATCCGGGAAAACTATTACATGGCAAAATGCCGGGTGTTACATGTATACAATATATATGTTTTTTTTTTTTTTTTTTTTTTTTTTTTTTTTTTTTTTTTTTTTTTTTTTTTTTTTTTTTTTTTTTTTTTTTTTTTTTTTTTTTTTTTTTTTTTTTTTTTTTTTTTTTTTTTTTTTTTTTTTTTTTTTTTTTTTTTTTTTTTTTTTTTTTTTTTTTTTTTTTTTTTTTTTTTTTTTTTTTTTTTTTTTTTTTTTTTTTTTTTTTTTTTTTTTTTTTTTTTTTTTTTTTTTTTTTTTTTTTTTTTTTTTTTTTTTTTTTTTTTTTTTTTTTTTTTTTTTTTTTTTTTTTTTTTTTTTTTTTTTTTTTTTTTTTTTTTTTTTTTTTTTTTTTTTTTTTTTTTTTTTTTTTTTTTTTTTTTTTTTTTTTTTTTTTTTTTTTTTTTTTTTTTTTTTTTTTTTTTTTTTTTTTTTTTTTTTTTTTTTTTTTTTTTTTTTTTTTTTTTTTTTTTTTTTTTTTTTTTTTTTTTTTTTTTTTTTTTTTTTTTTTTTTTTTTTTTTTTTATAATATATAGTTAATACAAAATTTGTATAAACAACAAATTTTATAATGCATATTTTGTGACGCCCCCAACCCGATCGGGGCCGAGGAGCCATCACTCCGGGACATTTAACAGAGAACGGAACGTATATTTTTTTTTGAACCAAACAGACTGAACTGTTAAGAGCAAACCCTTAAAAGCATTACAGAGAGAGAGAACTTTATCTGGATTTGAAAACTGAGAGTTAATTTAAAATTGGATTTCAGAAATAAATGGCAGGAGTAAAACGGGGAGACAGAACACTTGGAGTGTTTATATAAAAGGCTGAGTGGGCAACGGGCATGCAGAAGGAAACGTGATAAAATACATGCAGTGAAAATATATGAGACATATAAACTGGAAGGCATACTGGGAGAAAGTTACAATGAATAACAGAATCGGGTGATATAGGGCGGAATATGTAAATAAAACGGGGTAGAAGACATAGGCAGAAAATGTAAGTAAACTGGCCGGACGATATAGACTAGCGGTGGATGTGAATAAGACAAAAGTGAACAGTAAACAGCGGCAGATGTGAATTAAATAGAAGCAACAGTAAAGCAGATGACGTCAGGCGGAAGATGTGGATGACGTCAGACGGAAGATGTAAATTTTAAAGACAACGGTGGATGCAGGCAGAAATGCACTGTTCACCGGTGGAAGTGAGCTACAGACAGAAATAAGTTCACCGGTGGATGTGAACTACAGACAGAAATGAGTTCACCAGTGGATGTGAACTACAGACAGAAATGAGTTCACCGGTGGATGTGAACTATAAACAGAAATTTGACAACTTTTAACAAGAAGACATACGAACAGGGAGCATAAAAATAGATGGTATAAAAGTTTCAAATTCTAAAAAAAACGATTCAGAACATGATTTCCGGGCATAACAAAAAACATGACAGGAGTTTAAGAAATCAAACTACATGGATAACTCTAAAACCAGAGACCATCCATGCACTAGGGCTGGGCACGGTCCGGCCCGGGCCGGTTCTGGGCTGAAACCAGACCTGACCGTTGGTTTCGGGAAATAAATTCCCGAAACCGGAACCGGTCCATTGCAGAACCGGTACCGAACCGAAACCGGGTCGAATTTTACTGTCCGATTCCGATTCGGTACCCGTTCCCTCTCGTACAATTTCCACTACTTTTCTTCTGACTTCTGAGGAGCTTTAATGGCTACACCTACCTCTCTTTAATGACTCTCTACACCTACCTCTCTTTAATGACTCTCTCTCTCTCCCCTACCCTTCATCGATTCCTCTCTTTAATGTCTCTCTCTCCTACCCTTCATCGATTCCTCTCTTTAATGACTCTCTCTCTCCTACCCTTCATCGATTCCTACTTCCATTCTCTCCCCCTTTCTCTGTCTAACTTCGCCTGAAAAACACATGGAAAAGAGACAAATAGGCATTGCATCATGTCTTGGTGGAACAGATATCTGCGAGAGAAAACGGTTATGAAAAGCTGAGAGATGAGAAGGAAAACCAGAAGCGTTTGATCAAGCTTGGAAGAAGAAACCCTAGTTTTCAGCCGATATTGATCTGTCTCTATCTCCTGCTCTTTTAATGTCGTCTGAAATGTTCTACAGAAAGGAGGAAAGTCTTAAGTCTATGTAATGAACTGCGAAAGTTGCTGGTCGACGGTCGGAGCTGTTTGAGTCTGAGACGTGAGGTCGCCAACTCGCTAGGTCGGGGTTGGGGACGGGTCGTCGGTTCGGTGCTAAGGAGTGAAATGAGGGAGGGCTCTCGCTGGACGTGGACTAGGGCTGTTGTTTTAGTGTTTTTTTATTTTTTTTTAAGTTATCCGACCCATGGGTCGGATAACCCATTGGGCCGACCAATGGGTCGGTTCTCTCCGTGGGATTTCCCGGTCCTGGATTCGAGAACCGGGAACCGGACTGCGGTTCTCGGTTCTCGGTTCTCGAATCCGTGGAACCAGGACCGGTTCCACAGTAGGCAGAACAGGCCCGAACCACCGGTCCAGTCCGGTTTTGCGGTTCCGGGCCGGTTCTGCCCAACCCTACCATGCACAGACCAATAGAGAGAACTCAAGGGAGTTTCAGAATATTTCAAAATATACATACAACTGTCAAATACAGAGGTTTAAAAACTTAAACATCAGAACCTATACATCATCCAAATTTCCAACAGAATCCCAATAGAGTTTTAAAACAAAACCAGCAGAATCCCAGTAGAGTTTACAGACATGAACTTTACTTTAAAAACTTAAACCTCGGGACAGAAATATGTTTGGCTGCAGCAACCAACCCATGAGTTCATCCCGCCAACTACATCAACTCATCATCTTGAGGTACAATGTCTTCATCTGGGGGATTCATACCTACAACAGGGAGTTCAACTATGAGCCTAGAGCTCAGTAAGTACATACAATGCAAAGTGATGCACGTGCTATGCATGAACATTTTCAAATACATGAACATTACATTACATTTCACTGGACAGGAAGGTATAAGTGGGAAGAAGAGCTGGTGCAACAGAAGTACATGCCACAACAGGACATAACAGGAGTACATGATAGAATGTCAGTCCTCGTCCATACTTAACCATACATTTCTGTAACACCCGGTATTTTTGGGTCACGTATTTGTCCCTAATTTTATTTAAATGGAATTAATCCGTTATTAATGTAATAAATATTTTTACTGGAATTGGGAGGTGAATTTTATGGGTTTAAGAAAAATGGAACGAAAGGAGAAAGTCAACCAGCCTCAATTTCGGTATTCTGTTTAGTAGGGTTGAATTCGTAAATAAGTAAATTTAAGGCCGTTTCGCGAGCGGGAAGTTTCGTTAGAACCCTAGAATTTCATTAAGAAATTTTGTGGATGAAGGGAAGGTCGGGAATTTAAACGGAATTCCGAATCGTAACCCGAGCGTTATATATATATATATATATATATATATATATATATATCTCTCTCTCTCTCTCTCTCTGCGCCAGATCACCCTCCCTCCTCTTCTTCTTTTTCTCTTTTCTTTTCTCTTCTTCTTTCTTTTTTTTCTTCTTTTCCTCTTCCCTCCCCTCCCACAAGATTTTTCCCCCCTTTTTATTTCCTTTCCCCTTCTCTTTTACCCTCATTCCTTTCCCTCTCTGTTTCTTTCTCCCTTCCAGCGACGAACCTTCCTTCTCCTCTCCACGCCGACGTTTTAGCCCACTGTCTCCTCTGATTTCTCTCCGTCTCGTCATTTAAGGTAACCCTCTACCCTAGTTATCAAGTTTAGGGTAGTTATTAGTTAGTTTCGTTGAAATTTAGGGTTAGGGTTTTTGGGGAAAACCCGTCAATTTTATACGAAATCATGCTAGGATATTATTTAGAGGTTTGAATGGATAATTTAAGGAATAACTAAGCTCGTTTGACGAAAAACGAAAATTCGATCGAAAATCGGCTCGGTTTAGGGCAGCCTACGAATCTCAATTTATGCTATCGTTTCGGACTTCCTTTTTATAAATTAACAATTCTATGATAAACTAGATGTAATGAGGTTTCCGATGCCTGTTAAATAATCGAAAATGGATAAGGATGGAATAAGTTATAAATTTTTAAAGTGGTTATACAAAACTGGGAAAATTTCGGTGGCAGTTCAGTTTGTGGAAATTCTGCTATTGTTTTCGAAATGCTTTTAATAAATGGTTGATTCCATGTTAATATAGACGTAATAAGCTTTCCGAAACATGTTGAATTATCAAAAACGGATAAGAATCGAGGAAGTTACGACCGTCCAAAAATTGGATTTAGAGCGGTTGTGAAATTCGGTTTTCGGTTTGTGTTCATCGAGTTTTCCTAACGCAAAATAGGTTTAAGCTATTTGAATGGATTATGAATTATGTTTTGCTTAATTCGTTAGTTAACACCTACGAAATGTGAATAACGGCTCGGATGTGCATAATATAGGTTCGTGAGACATCGAGGAAAAACGTTCAAAGTTTGCAAACTCTACGGATGCCAGGTAAGTTCATACTTATAGGTTTGGCCCTTAAGGCCCTACAATACGGAAGTACTAGGTTTTATGTTGTCAGGATTTCTGTTGGGTAGTTAAACTATAGGTTATGTTTTAGGTTAAGTGTGTTTTGTTTTATATCCTGCTTATTATTCTGTTGCCTGTCTATGAATGTTCATGCATACACGTTTTTCTCTGAAAGTCATGAAAATGTTTTCTGCACACGGTTTGAAGTTAAGTAAGATAAAACCTGTAATGAAATGTATGGTTAAGTGTGGACGAGAACTGACATCCTGTCATGTACTCCTGTTATCTCCTGTTGTGGCATGTACTCCTGTTGCGCCAGCTCTTCTTCCCACTTATACCTTCCTGTCCAGTGAAATGTAATGTAATGTTCATGTATTTGAAAACGTTCATGCATAGCACGTGCATCACTTTGCATTGTATGTTCTTACTGAGCACTAGGCTCATAGCTGAACTCTCTGTTGTAGGTACGGATTCCGTGATGAGGACTTTGTGCCTCAGGCCGAGGAATAGGTTGTTGATGGCACGAGCTTGCGGGGGTTGGTTGCTGCAGCCAGATATATTTCTGTCCCGAGGTTTAAGTTTTTAAAGTAAAGTTCATGTCTGTAAACTCTACTGGGATTCTCCTGTTTTGTTTTAAAACTCTGTTGGGATTCCGTTAGAAATTTGGATAATGTATAGGTTCTGATGTCTAAGTTTTTAAACCTCTGCATTTGACAGTTGTATGTATATTTTGAAATATTCTGGAACTGTTTGGAAATCTTCCCTTTTCAGGTCATGCATGGATGGTCTCGAATTTTAGAGCTATCCATGCAGTTTGTTTTCTTGAAATCTGTCATTTGTAATGAAGGTCTGAAACCTGTATGCCTTCTGTCTGTGCTGTATTTGACAGTTGAATTATGTTCTGAAGTATTTTGAAATGGTTTGGAATATTTTCTGTTAGTCTATGCAAGGATGGTCTGTGGTTTTAGAGCTATCTATGCAGTGTGATTATTCCTAAGTTTCTGTTATGCCTTCTGTTGTGCTCGAGAACCATGTTTTGAATTGGTTTAAGAATCTGAGACTTTCATGTCTTCTATTCATTCTGCTCTCTGTTGGTATGTCTTCCTGTTAAAAAGTTGTCCAATTCCGCCTTTAAAACTATGTCTTCTGATTACATCTACCGGTTGGAATTTTTGGCCTACATCCACTGCCAAACAGTAGTTCTGCAATAAGTAATAAGTTTTTCTTCTGCCGATTACGTTTAATGTCTAAGTCTTCCGGCTGACGTCATCCATCTTCCGGCTGATGTTATCACCTCATCCGATTTCATCTGCTGTCAGTATCTTCCGGTTGACGTCACTCATCTTCCAGCTGACGTCATCACCTCATCCGAATTCCGTCTGCTGCCTGTATTTTCCTGCTGACGTCACCCATCTTCCGGCTGACGTCACCACCTCTTCCGCCCAGTTTTACTCAGCCTCTTCCGCTGAACACTGTTCATCTTTTGTCGTATCTGAATCCGCCGATAGCTTTAATCTTCCGCCTGACGTCATCCTTACTTCTGTCTTTACAAGTGTATCTTCCACCTGACGTCAGCTCACATTTTCCGCCCGATTTAATTGTATCACCCGCCTTAGTTCATTTACATCCACCGTTTCCGGTTCATTGTCTTATTAAATGACATCCACCGTTTCAGTTTAATTTTCATCCACCGCCCAACAGTATTTTGCTTTTGGAAAATTAAGTCTTCTGCCTAAGTCTTCCACTAATATTTCCAGTAATTCCCTGCCATTCCTGCCTGTTTATTTCTCTATCTGCTTACTTTATCGTTCACTTCTGTTTTCTGTTTTTACCATTTTCTTCTCATATGTTTTGCTGCACTCTTCAAGTCCACCTCGCCCAATATCTTAGATGTTCAAAGTGGTTCAAAAATTTATATGTCTTCTGATTCTGTTTTCTGTTAGTTCTTCATAAGTGGTCCAAACACTTGATAAACGTTTTCTGCCTTTTTCTTCTGTAACTCTGTCTATTCTGTAATGTTCAAAAAAAATATAGTCCCCGTTTTCTGTAAATGTCCCGGAGTGATGGCTCTCGAACCCCAATCGGGTTTGGGTCGTCACAGTTATGGTATCAGAGAGATAAGGTTTTAAAACCGATTCTGTGAAATGTCTGACTACGCTACCAGCCACGTGAGATCGCTCCACCAACTGTAAGTGTTTAAAATTTCCGTAAAAATTTCTGTTTATTAAATTAGGTTATTCTGTTTATAGGATTATCTTAGATATGATGAGAGGACGACACAGGAAAGCTGACAAGGGGAATTCTAGTATCCGGCTATTGACGGAGCATGTTGCTTGTCAATCCCAGCAATTTGAAATGTTCATGATCAGGAGAGATTTTGGCAATTCGAGCTCGAGTACTTCGGAGGACCGTAGTGGTGAAAATTTTAGACGACTCCGACCTCCAACCTTCAAAGGACGACTTACGGATCCGGTTCATGCCGAGGAGTGAATTCGAACAATGGAAGACTTGTTTGACCTTGCTAAGGCGAAGGAAGTAGAGAAGGTGTCTTATGCCGCGTTGTACCTCGAGCAAGACGCGAAACTTTGGTGGGACACCGTCCGGACAACGATTAACATGAAGGAAATATTGTGGGGACCATTCAATAAGTTGTTTTGAGAAGAATATTTATACAACACCTTGTGCGCAAATAAGATGTCAGAATTCACCCAGCTAAGACAGATGGGTTCGGTAACAGAATATGTTAGGGAGTTTGAGGCGACAACCCATTTTGTCAGCCATCTAGTGAGGGAGAACGAAAGCAAGATCTATCATTTTGTGTAAGGGTTAAAGGAAGAAACATATAGAGGTGTGAAGATATCCGGAGATCAGAACGTATCATGCTTGAAAGTGGTGGCCAAGGGTCTACAACTCGAGGCCATGGAGGTAGAATTTAAGAAACAGAGGGATGCATCAAAAGGGTTTTATCAGGATGTTCCTCAACAACCACAGCAGCAACAGAACCGGGGCGTGAAGAGGCCCAATGAAACAGCTGCTAACCTAGATGGGGAGAAAATGCCACGAGGAGCTCCTCAGCTTCCGATATGCCCACTGTACCAGAGAAGCCACCTTGGGAAATGCAGACTCTTTATTGGCCGTTGTTTTCGATAAGACAAGGAGGACCATCATATTAGAGATTGTCATATGCCAAATAGGAGGCCAAACCGAGCTGTCCCTAGAGCATTTGTGATGATTGGGGACAATGACGACGCCCAGCACACAGTTATTACGGGTACACTTTTATAGTAGGAGTTAATGAAATAAAGAACATTAATGGGGGCATAGTTAGAGTAAGGGTTTAAAAGTGGTATTCGTATAATAAGTAGAAGAAGACCTGAAATAGTGTGGGTTGAGGGTTTTGGGAAAACTGTCTTAAGGACAAATAGCTTTAGAGACTGAGAAACTAAGTAAGTTTTGTGGGGAAGTCTTTCACTTACCCATGCTGAGGAAATGTGTACGTGGCCCCACTCGGATCGTAGAAACAGTGAACATAGAGATCCAACCGACGCTAACGTATGAAGAAAGACTAGCGTGAATCCTTGAGTCATCAATCAAGGTGCTATGCAACAAGGGGATTCTACTAGTAAAGGTCCTATGGAGCAATCTTAATGTGGAGGAAGCTACTTGGGAGAGACGACTTGATGTAATGAATAGATACCCGGAACCATCTGTTTAAGAAAATTTTGAGGACACAATTCTATTAAGGTGGGTGGAATGTAACACCCGGTATTTTTGGGCCACTTATTTGTCCCTAATTTTATTTAAATGGAATTAATCCGTTATTAATGTAATAAATATTTTTACTTGAATTGGGAGGTGAATTTTATGGGTTTAAGAAAAATGGAACGAAAGGAGAAAGTCAACCCGCCTCAATTTCGGTATTCCGTTTAGTAGGGTTGAATTCGTAAATAAGTAAATTTAAGGCCGTTTTGCGAGCGGAAAGTTTCGTTAGAACCCTAGAATTTAATTAGGAAATTTTGTGGATGAAGGGAAGGTCGGGAATTTAAATGGAATTCCGAATCGTAACCCGAGCATTATATATATATATATATATATATATATATATATATATATATATATCTCTCTCTCTCACTCTCTCTCTCTGCGCCAGATCACCCTCCCTCCTCTTCTTCTTTTTCTTTTTTCTTTTCTTTTCTTCTTTCTTTTTTTTCTTCTTTTCCTCTTCCCTCCCCTCCCACGTGATTTTTTCCCCCCTTTTTATTTCCTTTCCCCTTTTCTTTTCCCCTCATTCCTTTCCCTCTCTGTTTCTTTCTCCCTTCCAGCGACGAACCTTCCTTCTCCTCTCCACGCCGACGTTTCAGCCCACCGTCTCCTCCGATTTCTCTCCGTCTCTTCATTTAAGGTAACCCTCTACCCTAGTTATCAAGTTTAGGGTAGTTATTAGTTAGTTTCGTTGAAGTTTAGGGTTAGGGTTTTTGGGGAAAACCATTCAATTTTATACGAAATCATGCTAGGATATTATTTAGAGGTTTGAATGGATAATTTAAGGAATAACTAAGCTCGTTCGACAAAAAACGAAAATTCGATCGAAAATCGGCTCGGTTTAGGGCAGCCTACGAATCTCAATTTATGCTATTGTTTCGGACTTCCTTTTTATATAATGAGGTTTCCGATGCCTGTTAAATCATCGAAAACAGATAAGGATGGAATAAGTTATAAATTTTTAAAGTGGTTATACAAAATTGGGAAAATTTTGGTGGCAGTTCGGTTTGTGGAAATTCTGCTATTGTTTTCGAAATGCTTTTAATAAATGGTTGATTCCATGTTAATATAGACGTAATAAGCTTTCCGAAACATGTTGAATTATCAAAAACGGATAAGAATCGAGGAAGTTACGACCGTCCAAAAATTGGATTTAGAGCGGTTGTGAAATTCGGTTTTCGGTTTGTGTTCATCGAGTTTTCCTAACGCAAAATAGGTTTAAGCTATTTGAATGGATTATGAATTATGTTTTGCTTAATTCGTTAGTTAACACCTACGAAATGTGAATAACGGCTCGGATGTGCATAATATAGGTTCGTGAGACACCGAGGAAAAACGTTCAAGGTTTGCAAACTCTACGGATGCCAGGTAAGTTTATACTTATAGGTTTGGCCCTTAAGGCTATACAATACGGAGGTACTAGGTTTTATGTTGTCGGGATTTCTGTTGGGTAGTTAAACTATAGGTTATGTTTTAGGTTAAGTGTATTCTATCCTGCTTATTATTCTGTTGCCTGTCTATGAATGTTCATGCATACACGTTTTTCTCTGAAAGTCATGAAAATATTTTCTGCACACGGTTTAAAGTTAAGTAAGATAAAACCTGTAATGAAATGTATGGTTAAGTGTGGACGAGAACTGACATCCTGTCATGTACTCCTGTTATCTCCTGTTGTGGCATGTACTCCTGTTGCGCCAGCTCTTCTTCCCACTTATACCTTCCTGTCCAGTGAAATGTAATGTAATGTTCATGTATTTGAAAGCGTTCATGCATAGCACGTGCATTACTTTGCATTGTATGTTCTTACTGAGCACTAGGCTCATAGCTGAACTCTCTGTTGTAGACTTTGTGCCTCAGGCCGAGGAATAGGTTGTTGATGGCACGAGCTTGCGGGGGTTGGTTGCTGCAGCCAGACATATTTCTGTCCCGAGGTTTAAGTTTTTAAAGTAAAGTTCATGTCTGTAAACTCTACTGGGATTCTCCTGTTTTGTTTTAAAACTCTGTTGAGATTCCGTTAGAAATTTGGATAATGTATAGGTTCTGATGTCTAAGTTTTTAAACCTCTGTATTTGACAGTTGTATGTATATTTTGAAATATTCTGGAACTGTTTGGAAATCTTCCCTTTTCAGGTCATGCATGGATGGTCTCGAATTTTAGAGCTATCCATGCAGTTTGTTTTCTTGAAATCTGTCATTTGTAATGAAGGTCTGAAACCTGTATGCCTTCTGTCTGTGCTGTATTTAATAGTTGAATTATGTTCTGAAGTATTTTGAAATAGTTTGGAATATTTTCTGTTTGTCTATGCATGGATGGTCTGTGGTTTTAGAGCTATCTATGCAGTGTGATTATTCCTAAGTTTCTGTTGTGCTCGAGAACCATGTTTTGAATTGGTTTGAGAATCTGAGACTTTCATGTCTTCTGTTCTTCTGCTCTCTGTTGGTATGTCTTCCTGTTAAAAAGTTGTCCAATTCCGCCTTTAAAACTATGTCTTCTGATTACATCTACCGGTTGGAATTTTTGCCTACATCCACCGCCAAACAGTAGTTCTGCAATAAGTAATAAGTTTTTCTTCTGCCGATTACGTTTAATGTCTAAGTCTTCCGGCTGACGTCATCCATCTTCCGGCTGACGTCATCACCTCATCCGATTTCATCTGCTGTCAGTATCTTCCGGTTGACGTCACTCATCTTCCGGCTGACGTCATCACCTCATCTGAATTCCGTCTGCTGCCTGTATCTTCCGGCTGATGTCACCCATCTTCCGGCTGACGTCACCACCTCTTCCGCCCAGTTTTACTCAGCCTCTTCCGCTGAACACTGTTCATCTTTTGTCGTATCTGAATCCGCCGATAGCTTTAATCTTCCGCCTGACGTCATCATTACTTCTGTCTTTACAAGTGTATCTTCTGCCTAACGTCAGCTCACATTTTCCGCCCGATTTAATTGTATCACCCGCCTTGGTTCATTTACATCCACCGTTTCCGGTTCATTGTCTTATTAAATGACATCCACCGTTTCAGTTTAATTTTCATCCACCGCCCAACAGTATTTTGCTTTTGGAAAATTAAGTCTTCTGCCTAAGTCTTCCACTAATATTTCCAGTAATTCCCTGCCATTCCTGCCTGTTTATTTCTCTATCTGCTTACTTTATCGTTCACTTCTGTTTTCTGTTTTTACCATTTTCTTCTCATATGTTTTGCTGCACTCTTCAAGTCCACCTCGCCCAATATCTTAGATGTTCAAAGTGGTTCAAAAATTTATATTTCTTCTGATTCTATTTTCTGTTAGTTCTTCATAAGTGGTCCAAACACTTGATAAACGTTTTCTGTCTTTTTCTTCTGTAACTCTGTCTATTCTGTAATGTTAAAAAAAAAATATAGTCCCCGTTTTCTGTAAATGTCCCGGAGTGATGGCTCTCGAACCCCGATCGGGTTTAGGTCGTCACAATTTCATTATAGGTTTTATCTTACTTAACTTCAAACCGTGTGCAGAAAACATTTTCATGACTTTCAGAGAAAACGTGTATGCATGAACATTCATAGACAGGCGACAGAATAACAAGCAGGAAATAAAACAGAACACACTTAACCTAAAACATAACCTATGGTTTAACTACCTAACAGAAATCCCGACAACATAAAACCTAGTACCTTCGTATTGTAGGGCCTTAAGGGCCAAACCTATACGTATGAACTTACCTGTTGTTGTAGAGTTGCAAGTCTTGAACGTCTCGGTTATGCACGGACCTAAAACATGCACGCAGTGAAAATAAACAGAGCTGCAAATGCTAACTAATAACTTAGTAGAATACGCAGCAAACTCCATTCAAACCTTTAGAAAATAAACTAACGTGTTTTCATCCAAAAACAGTGAGTTTTCTCAAAATATCGTAACCTTAAACTTCTACAAAACTCACATTTTAACTTATTCAAACTCGTTAACTTTGGCAGATGATTACCTTCACTGGAAAAAACAGGAGAATGGAACTCTTTTGGAAAGGTTGCAGTCGCCTGGAGGAGAGAAAACAGAGAGCAGTGGAAAGAAGCAGATGAGAAATGAGAGTTTCACGTAGGAGAGAAGAGAAAAAGAACATGGCTTCTTCAACAAGTTGTCAGGTGTCACTCAACCATTGACTTCCTCCCACCAACCTTAATTGGCTCCCTATTTTGTCATTCCATTGGTTTTTAACTAAATTACTATTAGTTCCACAAATCGGTTTTACGAATCACACATATTCAATTGAAAACATCGGCAAATTCGTAAAAACACGCATTGTATAAATATTCTAATTAATCCCGTTTAATAATTCAAGGAATATTTACATAGCAAAATTGTCGGGTGTTACATATTTTAAAATGCAAACATATTATTAATCAATATAAATTTATTCATGTATTATAAAATTATTTTATTATATTTGCTTGTTTGACACATAATTCCCAACAATAAGTTCTTTAGTTCGAGAGCACAATTAATTGGTATAAACAACCCTTGTTTCTGAATGTGATGCCAATTAACAATTAAACTCATTACAGGGTTTGGAGCACCAACAATGAATAGTAAAAAAATTTATCAGTCGAAAAAATACATGATATCAATGATGACACCGTCAAAGTAAAAGGTTCAAATTTATAATTACCACAACCGATGTGAAAAGGTGTACATTGGTGTTGTACGAAACCATGTGTGTACTCGTTGATTGTGGGATAAAAATGGTTCAAAAAATATGCGATATGGGTCATCTTTGCCTACGGAACAAGGACCGGGGCGATTATTTTTGCAATTGCTTCTTCCATTGTTGATTTTGGGTATTCTAGGTTATCTTCAAGGGTTATACAAAATCAAGGACCTTAATTTGGGTAGACTTGATCAGTTTCGTCTACTCTCCCCCTTTCTCGATTGGTCTAAGTAAGTTTATCAAATTTAATAAAAAGATCAATCTTCCTAATTAGACTGAAAAATTAACGGTCTAATTGAATTTTATTGATCACAAATAAGTTTATTCATAATTGTTCATCTTTTTTGTTAGTGTGTTAGGTCGTGAGTTTTGCTAAACGCTTTCTTTTTCAAAATATATTGTATTAAATTTTAGCAAAAAATAGAAATCTTAATTTATTTTGTAATTTTTAGAGTAACATTACCATAAATGTTTAATCTACAAATTTTTCAGCATAAGGTATATTTTGACCAAATGTTTCGTGACATTTAACCATATTGTAAAAATAAGGAATACAAATTTATGGTGAATCCGAATTAATTGAGTCTTTAAAAGAAAGGATATCATGAAGGATTGGTGAATTCCTTTTTTAGATTATTTACCTTAAATGGATAATTGGGTTATGTTCATAGTTCTAAAATCTTATAAATAAGACAAGATCAATTCGTCATTGCATATCGACAAAGATGGCTAAGCTTTATGTTTCTCTCTTCTTCTTCGTCTTTCTTCTCGTCTCGAGTAATTTTATTACTTTTATCTCTCGTTTTTTTTTCGAACAAAATGATTTGTCGATGTTATCTGTTTTTTCTCCATGTGAGTAGGGAAATAACACGTTCTTTGTGACTGGGAAAGATTATTTATTACAATTTCTTCTATCAATACTCATTATTGCCCCCTGCATAGTATTTTATTCATCAACATTGCATAAGTTTCTAAAAATATATTTCTAGTTTCCACGATTCTTCAACCCGACAACAAAAGCGAAACCATTTCTCAAAAGCTATTTTATTCGTAATTCTTTTTACAAGATGTGTTTTATTGTATAGAAGTCATAAACATCTTTCGAAAACGCGTTTGACACATTATTTTTGTTAGATTTTGTCTGACCTGATTTCCAATTGAACGGAGCCGGGCTGAACTCTTACTTAGTACTAAAGTCATTTTAGTCTAAGCATGTTGGATTAAATTTTTGTCGTGTTTTTGACGTCTCAGTGATGGTGCCTGAAGAAGTGGAAGGGCAAGTAAAGAGATGCAATGAGGAGTTATACAAGACTGGGTGTACACTGAGCGACTGTGGGAAGAAATGCTGGGATAAACACAATGATGCCGGTCACAAGTGCATTCAGAACATAAGCCAGACTGATTATGCTTGCTACTGCTTTTTCACCTGTTCTTGATTTTATTTATATATATTTTAATGATCGTGTAATATTTTCCTATTTTGTCACACACTATGTTCTTCGTTACCCACTTGGCTTCAATAAATTTACTGAGTTCCACCAATCTCTGAGGCAATGATTTTTTATTTGCTGGGTTTTGTCAGTCAACTGGTAATTTAATTATTCAATAATTACTTTTTTTATATGTGATAATAGTAGATTATATTAACAACACCACAAAATTTATTTATTTAAGAAAACTTGGGAAGAGAATTTGCTCATGGCGAAAGATAGAAAATTTTAAACCATCTTCTATATTTGCAAAACATATAAAGATGATTTGAAATGTCATGAAATAATGACTGACCAGTGCATACTTGATATGTGCAAGTACCAGTGCGTCGTTCCGTATGGCCCTGCATCCGTAGGATGCCGTAACTTAAACGGCTGTATTTGTTACTATGGACGCTGAATGTTCTTTCTTTTCTTTCCAATCACTAAATAATGATGCATGCATTCAGCATTCATGTTATCGGATTTTAATATATCTGTTAATATAATGAAGTAATAAACAAATATCGGCTCGTAAAACAACTTTGGGTGACATACGTCGGTTGTTATTGAGTCCCACAAAACAAACAAATTTGAGTTTTCAATAAATTCATCCATCCCACTTTAAGTAAATTCGCAAACCTTACATTTGTGTCCCGTCGAAACATAACATGATTCGATGCATCTTTTTTCTATCCGAGATTTTATAATTTTACCAAATTTGAATGATAAAGGGAGGTGGCAATGTAATGGACACTGTAAATGAAACCCTTCATAAGGGTTAGAAGAAGAAAACAACAGGAGAAGAAGAAAGTCCATGAAAATGGCAGAGGTTGCAGGAAGAAAAAGAGAGAGATTGTTGTGGAGGCTGCACTTGAGGTAGAAAGAGCAAAAGCAGGTGGTGGAGTCTAGGCAACAACCAATATTCACACATCTTCCAATCCTCCTATGAGACATTCTACTCGTCTTAAGTAACCTCCGACATGGCACAAGGACTACGTGTTGTCATTTCATGTCAATCATCCTACTTTTGAGACCTAATATCCTCTCTCAAACTTTATTTCATATTCAAATCTTATGCTCAAGCTACTTCTTGACCCTCCTCACTGACAAGAGGCGATTGACGATTAATACAAAATTGAAAGCACTACAGGAAAAATAAAACATGGAGTCTAGTTTCTCTTCTTGCTAGACATAAACCAGTTGACTGCAAATGAATTTACAAGATTAAGTACAAGTTAAATGGAACTATTGATTGATACAAAACTCATCTCTTCGTTAAAGGATATAATCAAGTTGAAGGCCGTTTACATCAAAACTTACTACACTATGTTGTCTTCTCACTATGGATTCAGAGCACGTAATTGGTTCACACACCAATTAAATGTCCAAAATGTTTTTCTTCGTGGTGACTTGCATGCAACTGTTTATATGGAACCTCGACTAGGTCTTCCAATTGTACATCAACAATTGGATCTTTCCTTAAGAAGGATCTCCTCCATTCGTTTATTAAATCTTTCCTTAAATAAGATTTTTCTTAAAGAAAGATCTAAATCTTTCTTTAATAAGGATATTTCCTCACTTGATTGTTGTAAATATCTATAAATTGCATTAGAAATTAATATGCATAAAACTATTCTACCATATTCTCTCCTTTTATATTTTTCTAGCATTTTTTACACATATAGCTCTCCATTTCGAAAGGTGTAGGCAGAATCACACAATCATTCAAAGGGTAGTAGAATGAATATCGATCAAACTCACCTTCAACCAATGTTTTATAATTTAAAAAACGTGTTGGTCATAGAGAATCCCCGTGTGCTTGCTAGGAACACTTGTCCTTGCTTTTGCATCGAGACCATCTGCCTGCAAATACGTAACAATGGGTTCTTTCGTCTGAGAGCACAAATTTGGGTTAATTGGTATCAACTATCCTTGCTTCTGCACGCGAAACCAATTAATGATTAAACTCACTGCAAGGTTTGAAGCGCCAAATTTTCAAAATAATGAGTTTTGCAACTCAAATATCAATATATAGACAAAGAACAAAATCTTAATATTGAATATAGATCCAACCCGATCTAACTAGAATATGAGTCATTTCAAATTCTAACAAATAATTATCGTAGCCGATGTGAAAATGTGTACATTGGTGTTGTACGAAGCCGGGATTGTACTAGGCGATTGCGAGAAAAAAAAAAAGTTTCGAAAAATACGTGACATGGGTCTTCTACTGAAATGTAAAAATTTTAATTTATTTTGGAACTTTTAGAGTAACATTACCATAAATGTTTAATCCACAAAATTTTCAGCATAAGGTATATTTTGACCAAATTTTTCGTGACATTTGACCATATTGTAAAAATAAGGATACAAATTTATAGTGAATCTGAATTAATTGGTGTCTAATTTATAGTCTTGTAAAATCGGGGTCTAATTTTGACAATTTACCTGAATTTAGTTATTTTGTTTCACATTTAAGTTTTCAGATTAGGCACTTATATTTAGCAATGGAGTAAAATAAAAGTAACAGATTATTTACCTTAAATGGATAATTAGGTTATGTTCATAGTTCTAAAAACTTATAAATAGCACCCAATCTATCCATCATTGCATATCGAAAAAGATGGCTAAGCTTTCTGTTTCTCTCTTCTTCTTCTTCTTCCTTCTTGCCTCGAGTAAGTTTATTCATGTCGCTCATTCGTTACTTTTGTCTCTCGTTATTTTTTTTCAAACGTTGTTGATGTTGTGTTACGACGAAAAAAGACTGTTAATTAAGATTTCTTCTATCGAGAGTCGTTGTTGCCATGGGCATACTATTTTATTCATGTTCGTTGCATAAGTTTTCAAAAGTATATTTTCAGTTTCCACGAACTCTTCAACCCGACGACAAAAGCGAAACCATTTCTCAACAAATTATAATTATTTTTTTGTAATTCTTTTCACAAGATATGTTTTTTTTCATATAGAAGTCATAAACATCATTTTTGTTAGAATTTGTCTAACATGATTTCCATTTGGTCAAGCTAGGCTGGACTCATTTAGTATTGGATTCTTTTCATTACTCTCTTTGATATTTCTTGATTCGCAAAACTCAGTTGTATGTCTACTTCTGCACGTAGTTTTTCCCATCAGGGTTTTCATTGAAAATCTTAGTGTCCCAGTTTTATATTTTACTTTTTCGTATATTGTTAGATTCAAATAAATTTCAACCATTTCACGAAAAAAAAAACAACAAATCAACAATGAACACATCCTTTGATTCTTAGTCAAAGTGTGTTGGATTAAAATTTTGTCGTGTTTTTGACGTGTCAGCGTTGGTGCCGAAAGAAGTGGAAGGGCAAGTAAAGAGATGCCAAGAGGAGTTGTACAAGACTGGGTGTACACTGAGCGACTGTGAGAAGAAATGTTGGGATAAACACCATGATCTCGGTCACAAGTGCATTCAGACAATAGACCAGACTGCTTATGCTTGCTACTGCTTCTTCAGCTGTTCTTGATTTTCTTTTTATATATATATATACACACTTAATAATCATGTAATATTTCCTTATTTTGTCACACTATGTTTTTCGCTGCCCACTGGACTTCAATAAATTTACTGATTTCTACCTCTGTCTCTGCGAAAACGATGTTCAAATTAGGACACAAGATCAAAAACTTTAAAGCATCTTTCTATATTTGCAAAAAACGGAAAAAAAATCTTCAAACGTTACGATTATTTATTGAATATGCAGTGAATTTGATTAATTTGCAGAGAAATTACCAAAAATAATTGTGTTTTCTAGATGTGGGTGGGTGTGTATGCGTTCAATTTCTTCCCATTTTTTCGCATTTTCCTTCAATATTTTCTTAAAATGAGAATTGTTTTCTTTTATGGTTTCCCTTCCTCCTCTATAAATTGTGTTGATTCCAATATTTTCCCATCAAAATTAAAAAATTCCATTTGTGATTGTTTTCTTGTTCCTCTGAGATGGCCAAGCTCCAATTGTCTTGTCTCTTCCTCTTCCTCATTGTTCTTTCAGGTTCTTTTTTTTCACTAACCACTCTTATTTATTTATTTATTATTTCGTGGTTCTAATCATAGAATGAAACGACGTAGTTTCGGTGCGAGTGCCACCGGTGGAAGGGCAAGGACGACCGGATCTCAATTGCCATGTAATAATGACCGACCAGTGCATACTTGATATGTGCGAGTACCAGTGCGTCGTTCAGCACGGCCCTACCTCCATCGGACGCTGTAACTTAGACGGTTGTATTTGCTACTATAGATGTTAGAGTGTTCTTTTTTTTTTTCTCTCCGCACACTGAATAACGATGTATGCACTCAGAATTCAGATTTTATTATCTATGTTACTCTAATTAAGTAATAAACGTAAAATAACTTCGGGTAACCTTCTTCGGCTCTTATGGAGTCCCACAAAGCGAGCAAATTCTGAGTTTTCGATAAATCCATCCATCCCACTTTTAGTAAATTCGAATTCGTGGACCTTATCGTCGCGTCCCGTCGAAGCATATCATCAATTGTTACATATTTTTCCTGTAAGAGGTTGTATAATTTTACCAAATTTGAATAATAGAATGAGTCGCAATGTAATAGTCACTTTAATAAAACCCTTTGATAACAGTTGCAAGAAGAAACAACAGGAGAAGAAGAAAGTCCATGGAAATGGCGGAAGTTGCAGGAAGAAAAAGAGAGATTATTGTGGAGGGTTCTTGCAGTAGAAAGTGCAGAAGCAAGTGGTGGAGTCTAGGCAACGCCCCAATCCGAATGGGTATTTGGAGCACTTTCGCCTGCAGTTCTCTGCGTCGCATATTCTCCTCACTTTCACCACCTTCGGGCATGTGTGCTCTGGAATTCTCACTGCATGTGCTTTCCTCCTCCCCCCCATGGCTGCTGTCCCTATTTCTTCTCCCCGCAAAAAAAAAAAAAATTATAAAAATGCAGTAAAATTCAATCCATTTCACTAATTTTCCCGTTGCACTATCTAGTAAAACATGAGAGAGAGAGAGAGAGAGAGAGAGAGAGAGAGAGAGAGAAAACCTGAGAGAAAAACCAAGAGCAAGAGTAAAGAAAATGCAGAGAAAATCTTCATAGCTGAACAGGGCAATCAGCTCCCTCCTCTTGGAAGACAAAAGGGACTCTTAAGATCAAGGCTAATTGCCTTGATGTGTAAAACAGCCCAGATTCTCATGCAGAAAAAGAACAAGTTTCACCCAAAAAGTACAAGTAAACTAAATAAATGACTGGTCTTTTACAAAAGTAGAAGCAACCCTGTTGGTACTTTGACAGACACCCGGACCTGTAAAACTAAATACAATTTTAAAGCTCCGCGAATAAATCTCGCAATTGCCCAGAAGTCTGTAAGATTAATCCATCCAGGCAGTCAGAAGTATAAGATGTTAATTCTAACACGTATAAAAGGCAGTCACCGTCAAATCCAAGAATCTCATGAACTTCCATTTCAGATTCTACGGAAATTATGGTAATGCTCTGCTCTTTAAAGCACATTCTTTTCTTCATCCGTACTTCTTTTTCATTTATTTTTGGTGCACACAACATATAATGATTTGAAGATTTTTCTTACTATTTCTGACATTACAATCTCTAGAGATGCAATGTTTGCCACAAACAGGTAAACTAAATCAACCAGCCAACAAAAATATCCTACTTGAAACCTAACTAAATAGAGCAACAAAAAAGGTTACCAATAATTTCTACTTCAATCTCTTTTGCCTTCATTAACATCACTTTAGCAAACAATTCAAACATTTGTTGAAGTTCAAACAAGCAGCGACTGAAAAAATTGATACCATCCAATAGATAGTTCCACCAAATCAACAACATTGTATCTTGCTAAGATTTACTGTCATAAAACTTAAATGGATAACAAGATAGGTCTCTACTACCAAGAAAAACCGCCGATTTACTCCAAAAGTTTCAAACAAAACTTGAGAATTCAACCACTAGCAGACAACTAATAACCTCCCTTGAGATCGTTGACAACATCATATGGAATGGGAGTGACAGTTTCCAATGTTGCACCCTCTACCATGAAACCAGGTTTAGGTCCTTCTGGTTGCCTCTTGGTACTAATGGTTTCACCTCTTGCCTTTGCCTCAGCCTTCAACTGATCATTCTTCTTCTTCCTGAGTCGGAAATCTTCCGCACATCTCGATGGCTGCACATGCTCAACCCGCACATGAATCCTCTTTCTGATAATCCTGTTCCCCACCTAAACTCACATATAAGCATTAGACTCCAGCTAAAAATGTTCAGCCAATATTTTAAGTCTCAGCAGAGAAGAATGATTTGATAGAACAGCAAAAAGTACAGAAGAAATGCATATTAACCAACAATCAGAGTAGTACAGGCGCCTTCACTTCTGAGAAATTTTAAATTATTGAAGATCAGACTACACTCCCAGGAAAAGAGGATGGTAATCACATACTAAAAATCATAAGCAGCATCCACGAACAGAAATACAATTCACAAAAAATAGTGTGCAATAAACAACCGATATTGTTCACAGAAACTAAGGTTCAAGTAATCCAATTATGAGATGCAACTATGATTTCCAAGCAGCAGGAGCCGTTTCATAAAAGTTGAACTATTAACCCATCCATAAGAACGCGTGAGAGAGAAATGTGATGGTTGCATCAAGCTTCTACATCAACGACAACCCTTTAGGCACACAACGATTCCTATTCTAGTAGATCAAGAGTATAGCCTCTCATGCATCGTTAAATAGGATGGGAAGGAGCAATCAACAATTCTTCAGTAAAGTAGTGTAATTAACGTCAAACATACACAAGAAATAGGCACAAACGCTCAGAAAAAAACTAATCTATACTAAACATTATTACAAGATGCAGCTATGTTTTCCAGGTGGCGGCCGTCATTTCATAGAGATGAATAACCAATCAAATCCCTGAGAAGATGGGAGAGATAAATACAATAGCCAAATTCACTTGCTCCACGAACCAGTACAATGATCGAACCAGAAGGTAAAACCACCCAAACTAAAATCTACTGGAAAAAAGTATAAAATGACAAGTAAGAAAATAGGCAGGAAATCACCTGCTTGTTAATCTCAACACCGATAGCGCGCTTAGTGACGTTCCAGACTTGACCAGTTCGACCATGGTAGAACTTGTGCGGCATGCCCTTGTGAACAGCGCCATTAACCTTGACATCGACGTAGTCGCCGATTTTGTAGATCTTCAAATATGTAGAAAGCGGTATGTATCCCTTCTTCCTGAAAGGCCTCGCGAACAAATCCCTGGTGCGTGATCTAAGACCATGACCGGCTGGCATTTTCGCCGCGAATCGGATGACAAATAGACAGTAGCCAAGCTGTTTACAAAAACCCTAGTTATCTCTCCATCTCTCTCTTCTCCCATAGTTTATAATCCGGGGAGAAGGAACGAGCCAGTAATAAAGGCCCATTATCAAGTTAGGCTTTTCGCATCTCTTGGTCCATATCAAGACATTTTAAGGATTATGATTTGATAATGTCACTCGAAATTATTCAACTGTTTCACCATTTTTGAGATCCTTAGAAAATAATACTTATACATCGATAAGCTTGCTCTTTTCACGAGAAGTTGGATTTTTGAGAGTTTGATGGTCGACTTGTTGTCACGAAAAATTGTTATGTCTCCCTTTTGGTTGAATTGTAGTTCTTTATCGATTCTCTTCAACCATTAGTTTAACAAGCACAAGTTGTTGCATCAATAAATTTTACTTTAGTGGTTGATAAAGTAAAACCTTGTGCTTTTTAGATGACAATGAAACAATCTCTGTACCAAACATAAAAACATAACTGAATGTGTTTCTTCTATCATCATGATCTCTTTCATAATCGCTATTAATAAATTTAATCTAATCTAATCTTCTACCTTTTTTTTTTTTTTTAGTAGAATATCCTAGCATCTTTAGTTCATTGCATGTAACATAAGAGCACCTCCAATAGAGGTGCTATCTTGGTTGCTTGTCAGAGTTGCTCTGACAAGCAACAGCGACGATCGTTGTTATCCTCGTTGGAGAGCAACGATCGTTGCTCAAGGGTTGTTTTTTTAAGCAACCCTTGAGCCACACTAACTAAGAGTGTGAAATAGTTTTTAAAAAATTTTATTTGTTTGTTTATCTATTTTAATTAGATTAAATATTATTAATAAAAAATTTTATTTGATTGTTTATTAATTGTATTTTAATTATATACAATTAATATTAATTTTGATTGCTTCCCAAACTATAATATTTGCTTCTTTTATAAATATAAACTATAATATTTACTTAATTTAATGATATTATGATTATATACATGTAAGAAAAATTAATATTAAAATTAATATAAAATTATTTTATAAGCAACGAACTAAGAGTTGTTATCATTGGAGTGCAAGATTGCTTGAGGTTGCTTAAGAGATGAGGTGGAAGAGAGAGAATGTAATTTATTTAAATAATATTAATTTATTTGATAGAAACTCCAACGGATTGCTATCGTTGGAGTTGAGCTAATAGATATAGCTTTGTTGGTTCTCCATGTATCTACTGAGTAGACTCAGAGTGCATAATGTTTAGTCTTGTCACAGTTAAAAACATCATATTACCACTAGTTTGCTCATAAAAGTGTGTTGTCTATCTTTACAAGATTGTAAGCTTTCATTTGAAGCATGTGTATAATTTTTGGTACATACTTCTTTTGAGAAATAAAAATTTTAAGGAAAAGTTCAATTTAGCCCCTAACGTATGGGGTCAGTAGTCATTTAACCCCTAACGTTTATTTTTGACCCAATCAAACCCTATCGTATAAAACGTTTGGAATTCAAACCCTACCGTCAAATTTTCAATTAAATTTGACAGATGCCCTTTCAAAATTCTCAAACTACCATCTCTCTCTCTCTCTCTCTCTCTCTCTCTCTCTCTCTCTCTCTCTCTCTCTCTCTCTCTCTCTCTCTCTCTCAGAGAGGAAACTTCGATACCTCTTTTCATGGCAGAGCAAACATCAACCTAAGATCGTAGATCTCTCCCCCAAAACATTGAAATTAATCTCAAAATAAGCCCCAAATTCATCCAAACAACCGATGTCATACCAAAACCGAAATTTCATCACTCAGACATAATCGATAAGCTGAAAACCAAGAGCAGAGCCGCTTAAAAATTACGATCCATTAAAGAAGCATCAGAGAAAGGAGAAAAAAAATGAAACCTATCACACCCCTGAGATCATTAAGCGATTCCGCATAAGAAACAAAGATCGTTGGGATGGGAAGGAGATCGAGGAGAACAACAGATCCAAAAAAGGAAATGGGAAAGATACTCATCTGCCCACGTGAAGCGCAGAACAGCGAAGAACCATCGTCCTCCGACATAAAGTGTCGTCGCACACCGTCACCGTCGTTCAGAATTCGCCGATCGCCAGGAAGAAGACGTCGGCCGAACAGAAAAGGCTATTGACTTAAATGGTGTTTTAAGTCTAAATTGTTTTTGATGATGTGTTTATATGATTAGTTTGGTAATTTGATTATGCTTATTGAATAAGAATTATAAATTATGCATATGTTTTTAATCTGTTGGAAATGCCCTTGGTAAGGGTATTTTAGTGTTCTAACAATTGTGATGAAGTGTACAGGGCTGAAAATTTAATAAATTTATTTAAGTCCACCGGTCAGGAATGTGTTACAAAGTGTCTTTGTCCACCGGTTGCTAAACGACAAGGCGGATGAGCTAACACGAAGAAGTCCACCGCTCGCTAGACGACAAGGCGGATGAGTAAATCAAATTACTCTTCCGGCCACTAAACGACAAAGGCGGATGAGTAAACCAAATTACCCTTCCGGTCACTAAACGACAGAGGCGGAAGACAACTACGAATCAATCATCCTATGCCGGTTCAAGCGTTTAAAGCTTCATCATCCGACGCCGGTTCAAGGGTTTAAAGCTTCATCATCCGTTGGCGGTTCAATACTATAAGTCAGCTTTGTCTTCCTCCAGAATTCAAATTAGCCGCGAAGCTACAGTGACGTCGTTTTCAGCCATAACTCCAGAACATTAATGGCGACGACGATTTGCAACTACAAACGGCAACGGCTACCTGAACTTGTACGGAAGCTGCTCTAACGGTAACTAAACTTCTATTATTGGATAAGGAGCATTTAAGCCAAGCATTTTAGAAGACAGAGTATATAAGCCGAGCTTAGAGCACGAAGTCCGAACTTTTGCGAATTTTCTATTGAGCCCTTAACTTGCGATTAATTATACTCTGTATCAGTTTTCTACATCTCTCTATTCAAAACTTGAGATTCTGTTTTGAGAGCTTGTAGATTATTGTAATCTTCATTCAAATCTGAAAAACTTGTAAGGCAGTGGATTGACGCCCATAAAGTTCAATCCAGGATTGTGTAAGGTTGTGGATCGACACCCGAAAGCTCGATCAGGATTTCTCGTTGAGGAGAAGTAAGGAATCTTCAAGGGGGAGCCTTGGAGCGTGGACGTAGGCAGTTTGGCCGAACCACGTAAAAATACTAGTGTCAAATTTCTCTCTCTCTCTCTCTTTACATTATCTGATCACTTGTGATAAATCTATAAGTTTAATCTAGGAGAGAAATTAAGTTGACTAGTAATTAAAATTATAAGGTCTAATTCACCCCCCTCTTAGACAATACCGATCCTACAATTGGTATCAGAGCGAGGTATATCTTTGTCTAAGTTGTTTTTTGAACACTCTGTGTGACATAAACCATGGCATTCAATACAAACTCCTCACACATTGAGGGTCAATCCATTTCTCGTCCACCACTGTTTGATGGCAGTGATTATGTTTATTGGAAAGCGAGAATGAGAATATTCATTCAAGCTATGGACTATGAGATCTGGAATATAATAGAAAATGGGCCATATACTGCTTTTAAGACAGAAAATGGCATTAGGATTCCCAAAGCCTCACACGAACTAAATGATACAGACAAGAAGAATCTAAGCCTTAATGCCAAGGCTATAAACACTCTGTACTGTGCTCTAAATAGAGATGAGTTTAATAGAGTACAAGGGTGTGAAAGTGCTCAAGAGATTTGGCACTTATTAGAGGTCACACACGAGGGCACAAATCAGGTAAAAGAGAGCAAATTAAATATGTTAGTACACGAGTATGAACTTTTTACCATGATAAAGGATGAGTCTATTTCATCTATGTTTACTCGGTTCACTAACATTACTAATGGTTTAAAAGCTCTCGGTAAGATTTACTCATGTGAAGAACAGGTGAGAAAAATCCTGAGATGTCTACCCAGAGCCTGGCAACCAAAGGTGACAGCAATACAAGAGGCTCGTGATCTGAAGGTGCTCAAGCTGGAAGAGCTCATTGGCTCTCTGATGACTCATGAGATAACCATGAGGGCCAATGATAAGGAAGATCTCAAAGAAAAGGAGATCAACAAAAAGAAGGACATTGCTCTAAAGGCTTCCTCAAGTAAGCAAGAGGAATCAGAAGAAGAAGAAGAAGTTGATGAGGACATTGCACTCATCACTAGAAGATTCAGCAAGTTCCTTCAGAGAAAAAGGATGCATGGGAGGAAATTCTCGAAAGGAGAAAAGCCTCAAAAAGAGAAGGAGATCACCTGCTTTGGATGTGGAAAGCCAGGGCATATGAAGGCCGACTGTCCACATGCTAAGAATCCCAAGAAATTCAAGAAGAAAGCTATGAAGGCCACTTGGGATGATAGTGATGAAGACACCTCCTCAGAAGATGAAGAAGTTGCAAATCTGTGCTTTATGGCACATGAAGATAAGGTTAGTCTTTCATCCAGTAATTTAAGTGATTGTGATAGTGATAATGAAGATTGTGAACTTATTGATGCTTTCAATGATTTAGTTAAACAGTTTGGCATGTTAAAAACTAAATACAATACTTTGAAAAAGGAAAATGCAAACATGGTAGAACTACATGCCAAGACAACTAATGTGCATGTCAAAGAGATTGATGAGCTTAAAAGCAAAAACGAAGATTTGAATAATATTATACTGAACTTCACTAAGGGTGAAAAATTATTTAAGATGGTAATAGGAGGACAGAGAGCAAATTTTGACAGAACAGGATTAGGTTATGACAAGCCTAATAAAAAGAAAGCTTTTAAGAATTTCTTTGTTAAATCGTCTACCTGTCATGCTTGCAATGAGTTAGGACATAAGTCATATGAATGTCCTTTGAAATTAGGTAAGAAATCAAGCAATAAACTTCAATGGGTTCCTAAGGGAACCAGACCTAACACTAGGACCCAAAAGATTTGGGTACCTAAGAAGACAACCTGATTTCTGTTTTGCAGGTTGACTGTTCTCCCGGGACAAATCTGTGGTACCTTGACAGTGGTTGCTCAAGGCATATGACGGGAGACTCAACCAAGTTTGCTGTTGTCAACAAAAAGAAAGGGAGTGTTACTTTTGGTGGAAACCAAAAGGGCAAAATTGTTGGCATCGGCAATATAGGTAATCCTTCTCATCCCACTATTGAAAATGTTTTGCTAGTAGAAGGATTAAAACATAACCTGCTTAGCATAAGTCAGTTGTGTGACAAGGGCTATAAAGTAACTTTCAAATCAAATGCTTGTGTGATCAAAGACATTTCAACTAACAAAGTTCTGTTTAAAGGATTTAGAAAAGAAAATGTCTATATTGTTGATCTGAATGTTTTTGAGCATGTTGATGAGAAGTGTTTTGTTGTTAATTCTCTTAATGACTGTTGGTCTTGGCATAGAAGATTAGGACATGTAGGGATGGATACCTTAGCTAAGATTACTAAGGAGAATTTAGTTAGAGGAATCCCTAAGATATCCTTTGAAAAGGATAAAGTCTGTGAAGCTTGTCAAATGGGCAAGCAGATCAAAAGCTCTTTTGCATCAAAGAATGCAATCTCAACTTCTAAGCCTCTCCAACTCCTTCATATGGACCTCTTCGGTCCTTCCAATATAGCCAGCCTAGGTGGAAAATTCTATGCCTTTGTTATTGTAGATGACTTCTCTAGGTTCACCTGGGTACATTTTTTGAAGTCTAAGGATGAGACGTTTGACACCTTTTCTAGTTTTAGGAAAAGAGTTCAAAATGAAAAGGAGCTCACCATTGTTGCTATTCGTAGTGATCATGGTGGAGAGTTTGAAAATGAGAAATTTGAACTCCTGTGTCTCAAATATGGAATTGAGCACAATTTCTCTTCCCCTAGGACCCCTCAGCAAAATGGTGTTGTTGAGAGGAAGAATAGATCTCTCCAAGAGCTTGCTAGGACTATGCTTAATGAGAATTCACTTCCTAAATACTTCTGGGCTGAAGCTGTTGCTACAGCTTGCTATGTTCTCAATCGGGTCTCCATAAGACCTATTCTTGAGAAAACTCCCTATGAGCTTTGGAATGGCAAAACTCCTTCTGTCAAGTATTTTAGAGCTTTTGGTAGTAAGTGCTTCATTCTAAATACTAAGGATAACTTAGGAAAATTCGATTCCAAATCTGATATAGGAATTTTTCTTGGCTATTCTCTGTCCAGTAAAGCTTATAGAGTATTCAATAGGAGAACTCTAGTTGTAGAGGAATCTGTCCATGTTAACTTTGATGAGTCTCCTCAACCCACAATCAATGTGGATGAGGATGATTTTTTGGATAATCAACTAGATTTCCTCTCTTTAGAAAAGCCTAGTGATCCTGCTAAAGTAGAAAAAACTCTAGAACCTTCTCTAGATATTATTCCTGTCAAGGATGAAAATCCTACTTTACCTAGAGATTGGAAATATGTCAGAAATCATCCAATAGATGAGATCTTAGGTGATCCTTCTTTAGGAGTTAAGGCTAGATCCTCTCTTAGGAATCTCTGTGCCAATGTGGCATTTATATCTCAAGTAGAACCTAAGAAGTTTGAAGAGGCCGAGAGTGATGAAAACTGGATTTTAGCTATGCAAGAAGAGCTAAATCAATTTGAAAGGAGCAAGGTATGAGAACTTGTTCCACGGCCTAAGGATCATCCAATTATTGGAACAAAATGGGTTTACAAGAATAAATTGGATGAAAATGGGATCGTAGTCAGAAATAAAGCTAGGCTAGTTGCTAAAGGTTACAATCAAGAAGAAGGAATAGATTTTGAGGAAACCTTTGCACCAGTAGCTAGATTAGAATCCATTAGGATGCTCTTAGCCTATGCTTGCTACAAAAACTTCACACTCTTTCAAATGGATGTAAAGAGTGCCTTCTTAAATGGTTATATTCAGGAAGAAGTTTATGTAGAGCAGCCCCTAGGATTTGAAGACTTTGCTAAACCGAATCATGTGTATAGACTTATGAAAGCTCTTTATGGTCTTAAGCAGGCTCCTAGAGCTTGGTATGATAGATTGAAGAATTTCCTTGAAGAAAGAAATTTCAAAAAGGGTAATTCTGATTCAACTCTATTTACCATGCAAAAGGATGCAGACATTTTGCTTGTTTAAATTTATGTCGATGACATTATTTTTGGATCAACAAATGTCAAAATGTGTAATGAGTTCTCATCCCTCATGCAAAGTGAATTTGAGATGAGTATGATGGGGGAGTTGAAGTTTTTCTTAGGATTCCAGATTAGTCAATCTCCTGATGGAATTTTCTTCTGTCAAGAAAAGTATATTAAGGAACTCCTTAAGAAGTTTGGGTTAGACTCTGTCAAATCTTCTAAAACTCCCATGAGTACCACTACTAAATTGGACAAGGATGAAAATGGTATAAATGTGGATATCAAGAAATATCGTGGTATGATTGGTTCTTTGTTATATCTGACTGCAAGCAGGCCAGATATACTCTTTAGTGTTTGCCTATGTGCTAGATTCCAGGCTGCTCCTAAGGAATCTCACTTAAATGCTGTCAAGAGAATTTTTAAATATCTAAGTGGGACTCAAGATTTAGGATTATGGTATCCGAAGGGTACCTCCTTTGATCTAATTGGATATTCTGATTCTGACTATGCTGGTAGTCTAATTGATAGAAAAAGCACTAGTGGCACTTGTCAATTCTTAGGTGAATCTTTAGTATCTTGGTATTCTAAGAAGCAGAATTCTGTTGCATTGTCAACTGCTGAGAGTGAATATATTGCTGCAGGCAGTTGTTGTGCACAAATGCTTTGGATGAAACAGACTTTGGAAGATTACAATCTGTTTTATGATAGGATTCCTATTCGGTGTGATAACACCAGTGCTATTAATATTTCCAAGAATCCAATTCAGCACTCTAGAACAAAACACATAGATGTCAGATATCACTTTATTAGAGATCATGTTCAAAGAGGTGATATTTCTTTAGAGTTTGTTAATTCTGTAGATCAATTGGCAGATATTTTTACAAAACCTTTGGATGAGAAAACCTTTTGTGGTATTAGAATAAGATTAGGTCTTCTCAAGTATGAGAAAAGTTAAGTTTCTCTTCTAATTGTTTTTCTGTCTTTAATATACACATCCTCCGGTCCTTTTACTATTCACCGAAAGATGTAGATCACTCACAGACCGGATGATATATTTTCTAATCTGCCGACACGTGTCATCAATCAGACAATATCAGTTTTACACGTGTGGTTTCATCTTGTCAGGCGTGGTTCTCTCTCTCGTTTAAACTTGGTTTCCTCTCCGAAACGATTCATCTTTCGCGCCCTTGCCGTAAACTCTCTATAGCCAACCCTTTCTCTCTAGGTCATCTTCGCAAAATTTCTCCAATGGAACAAGCTCGTGAACATGATCATCTCGCTTCGTCGTCTCGAGGTAATGCTGGACCACCGCAAAAGAAAGCCAAACTCAATCCTCGTCCGGCACGTGTGTTCCCTCGGGCAACTAGTTGGCCGTCGCTCTATTTTCTAAATGAGGCTGCTGAAATAAGGTATCACGGCGATTTTAAGGATAAGAAGTTGATTCCAGGTCGTGGTATGGTTCCCGACGAATTAGTCTCTTTAAACATAGTAGCACCCCTGACAGATATTGGATTAATAGGACTGTTTGAAGTTGAATCTTTCTATTTTCCCTCGGCCATTAGGATGTTTTATGCTAATCTCAGCTATACCTCTGACCACTCTATCATTTCAAGCTATGTGCGTGGAAAAACCATAGAACTCACCTCCCAATCCATCAATGAGCTTTTGGGCTATCCCCATTTGGATCAACATTCCAAAATTTATTCCATAGGGCAAGATATTCCATTTCTAAGACTTCCTGATGGCCAACAATTCTTAAAAGAAATTGCTCTTGATCCGCACAATATTCCCAATCCTTTAAAGAGCAAACATTTAACAATTAGAGCTCGACTTCTCCATCAAATGATCTGCTACAATGTTCTTCCTAAGGGTGGTCATTATGATGACATTAGCAGCATGGAGCTTGTTATTCTATATGCCATCTATATGAAGGAACCTGTTGACATTGGATACATCATTTTGAGACGAATGATTCAGAGCGTTTCTTCAAGCCCATCTACCTCTTTTCCCTATAACCTCCTTCTCATGAAGATTTTTGAGAAGTTTCAGGTTGAATTCCCTGATGATGAGGATCCCACCTGTCTGAAAACAACCAGCTATTACTCCAAAGACACTTTGACCAGGATGGGAATTAAGAGAAATCGTCAAGGGACTTTTGTTTTGGATCAGTCCAAGAAGAGGACTGCTAAGGTCAAAGCTGCCAGAAAAGGCAAAAAGGACGTGAGTTTGGATGAGGAATCATCTGTTCAAGAAGGTGGTGGTGATTCTGAGATCCCTGCCTTTGATATTTCCCCTCCTAGTCCCCGGGTCACACGGCCTAAACTTCCTCCACCAGTGCCCAGACGCCGTGCCCCTCCTCCAAGGACTAGTCAACCTACTCCTTTAGCCTCAGCTAATCCCTTTGAGGCTATTTCTGCTCCCTCTGCACCTAGCAATCCTTCCCCTCCTTCCCCTCCACTTTCTCACTTACTGCCCTCTCAGCCTGCTCTTCCCTCCATCTCTCCGGTGTTTCGAGCAATTTCCTCTATCATCAAACATGGTCCTCCACCTGCCTCAACTGAGCATCCTCTGCCTGCCGACCATATGGAAACTGCTCAAACCGATGTTGTTCAAAGGGGGAAAAGAAAACTTATCCTGTCAGAGGAGTCTGATCAGGATGATGTAGATGAGCCTGCCATCTCAGCTCACGATATTTCACCCTCTTTGTTGCTGCTCTCACTTCCTGCCTCCGCCCCTCTGTCTCCTGTGTCTCAAGTCATTCCCCCTGCTCAAACCGTCTTCTTGTCTCCTCCCGTCCAACCATCTGTTCCAACTCCGCCAACCTTTTCTGCCACCCCAAAAACATATCAGAGATGCCTCGTCATGACTGAAGAGCAGTTCAATCTTATTCAGTCTGGCATTGACAGTCTCTGGACAGCCTTTAGCTCCCTTCCCACTCAGCTTGAAACTTCTATTGATAGTAAGCTAGCCCAGCTTGCATTGGACTTGGGCCTCACGATGGATGAGAAGATCAACCAGCTCAAACTGGATGTTGGTGTGGAATTAGCTAAACTGGGTCAAACCATGACTCTAAACCATACGCTTTTTACTCGGACACTCCAGTCTCTTCAGTCTCAAATTGCAGCTCTTCAACCTGCCCGGTCTCCACCTCCTCAGCATACCACTGAGCCGTGTGATGCAGATTTTCTCCCTCCCGTTTTTCGACCTGAGGTTGTTGCAGATTCTCGAGTGATGCCTTTGGATTTACAGGAATCTGAACTGGCATTCTCTACCCCTGCTGCTCTTTCTGTACCGGAACCATCCTTCGGGCCCTCCAGTCCAATGGATACATCTCCTATTGCTTCTCTGGTAGTGCCTCAATCTCCGGTTGCTCCTCCAATCGATCCTTCTCCAAGTCAGGATCTAGTGGCTTCTCCAGCACCATCTCCCATTGCTAATACCTGTACGGACTTGGTAATCTATCAGGAACCTCTACCTCTTGATCTTGCTACACTTCAAGCTCGGGTGGATGCCTTTTTCAATCCTCCCCTCACATTGCCTTCTTGGGCTGTCCATGCCTTTTGGAAGAAGTATTTGGATTCCTGTCATAGGAGATAATCTAGTTTATCTATATACAATTTTTGTCTGGACCTCTCTTGTTGAATATAGAGCTATTTACTTCTTAATCTTCTTTTGTTGCATGCAATGCTTCTGCTGTCTCTCTCTGTTTGTTTTTGATAATGTCAATGGGAGAGAATGGTATTAATGGATGAGATACGTATTTGATTGAGTTCTGAACAGATTGCATATTTGAATTTGGAATGGTAGTTGTGAATATGCTTTGTGTCTGTAACTGGATATAATGCATATATTATGGGGGAGAGTCTTGCCTTAATCAAATTTATACTTACGGATTGCCATCATCAAAAAGGGGGAGATTGTTGACTTAAATGGTGTTTTAACACTAAATTGTTTTTGATGATGTGCTTATATGATTAGTTTGGTAATTTGATTATGCTTATTGAATAAGAATTATAAATTATGCATATGTTTTTAATCTGTTGGAAATGCCCTTGGTAAGGGTATTTTAGTGTTCTAACAATTGTGATGAAGTGTACAGGGCTGAAAATTTAATAAATTTATTTAAGTCCACCGGTCAGGAATGTGTTACAAAGTGTCTTTGTCCACCGGTCGCTAAACGACAAGGCGGATGAGCTAACACGAAGAAGTCCACCGCTCGCTAGACGACAAGGCGGATGAGTAAACCAAATTACTCTTCCGGCCACTAAACGACAAAGGCGGATGAGTAAACCAAATTACCCTTCCGGTCACTAAACGACAGAGGCGGAAGACAACTACGAATCAATCATCCTATGCCGGTTCAAGCGTTTAAAGCTTCATCATCCGACGCCGGTTCAAGGGTTTAAAGCTTCATCATCCGTTGGCGGTTCAAGACTATAAGTCAGCTTTGTCTTCCTCCAGAATTCAAATTAGCCGCGAAGCTACAGTGACGTCGTTTTCAGCCATAACTCCAGAACATTAATGGCGACGACGATTTGCAACTACAAACGGCAACGGACTACCTGAACTTGTACGGAAGCTGCTCCAATGGTAACTAAACTTCTATTATTGGATAAGGAGCATTTAAGCCAAGCATTTTAGAAGACAGAGTATATAAGCCGAGCTTAGAGCACGAAGTCTGAACTTTTGCGAATTTTCTATTGAGCCCTTAACTTGCGATTAATTATACTCTGTATCAGTTTTCTACATCTCTCTATTCAAAACTTGAGATTCTGTTTTGAGAGCTTGTAGATTATTGTAATCTTCATTCAAATCTGAAAAACTTGTAAGGCAGTGGATTAACGCCCGTAAAGTTCAATCCAGGATTGTGTAAGGTTGTGGATCGACACCCGAAAGCTTGATCAGGATTTCTCGTTGAGGAGAAGTAAGGAATCTTCAAGGGGGAGCCTTGGAGCGTGGACGTAGGCAGTTTGGCCGAACCACGTAAAAATACTGGTGTCGAATTTCTCTCTCTCTCTCTCTCTCTTTACATTATCTGATCACTTGTGATAAATCTATAAGTTTAATCTAGGAGAGAAATTAAGTTGACTAGTAATTAAAATTATAAGGTCTAATTCACCCCCCTCTTAGACAATACCGATCCTACAAAGGCGTCGTTCTTCTCCTTGGAGAGAGAAGAGATTGGGTTGGTCGATGAGTTTTCTGATGGAGGGAGAGGGTGACAAGTGGCCGGAGTCCGATGGTGTGGGGATACTCATCTAACCTGCGGTGATACTCGGCGAATTCTGAATGGCGAATTCTGTGATAGAGGGGATACTCAGTGAATTCTGAACGACGGTGACGGTGTGCGACGGCACTTTCTGTCGAAGGGCGATGGTTCTTCGCTATTCTGCGCTTCGCGTGGGCTACGGCTCGAGCAGAACAGAATAGAACAGAGCCTCTGTTCTGAGAGAGAGAGAGAGAGAGAGAGAGAGAGAGAGAGAGAGAGAGGAAAATGGTAGTTTGGAAATTTTGAAAGTGCATCTGTCAAATTTAACTGAAAAACTGATGGGAGGGTTTGAATTGCAAACGTTTTATACGATAGAGTTTGATTTGGTCAAAAATAAACGTTAGGGGCCAAATGACCACTGACCCCATACGTTGGGGCTAAATTGAACTTTTCTCAAAATTTTATTTACAAATTGTGCTACTTCTATGCAAAAAAAAAATAATACATCATATCAAGATCAAACATTTCAAATTGATCAATCATAAACTTTTTAAATTTCTCAATCATGGAACTATCATTTTTGGTACAAATAAGATCATCAACGTATAAACACACAATGTGTGATGACCCGAATGTGCACGTATGGTACGATGGCTGTACAAACCGGAACCCGGATGGCAGTACGTCCGTGCGGGCGAACCGAAAGGTGACAGGTCGTAAAGAGGGGGTCGTCACAATCCCACATCGCTTGGGAAAGTATGTGGAAATGAAATATATGTAAGAGATCTCTTCCAATATAGTAAGACGCGTATTGGAGCACAATTGACAACGGATCCCATAAGAACTCTGAAGTTAAAAGTGCTTCGGCGAGAGTAGTACCAGGTTGGGTGACCGACTGGGAAGTCCTCACCAAACAAAGTCGTGAGAGGAGGATATTGGGCCACGACCCAATCCCCAGAGCAGACAATATCTTGCTGGGAAAATGGGTCGTTACAAATGGTATCAGAGCCTGTACCCAACCGGAAATGTGGCCAACGAGGACGTTGGGCCCCCGAGAGGGGGCGATTGTGTAGCGACCCTAAGACTGTACCCAATTTCCCTTACATATTTTTCATTTCCTTTTTATACTTAGCGTTTATGCGGAAAATAATTTGAAACAAATTTAAATCAATTGAATAAAACATTTAAAACAATTAAAACTATTATTTAAAACTATAATTAAAACAATTTACAAATAAAACAAAAGGAAGAGCAGAATTGTCATTCTGCCGAGAAAGAAGAGAGCGATCGATCGCTGAGGCTATAAGCCTCAGCAGCGATCGATCGCTAGCCTCAGCAAGGTTGCGGCTCAACCTCTGAAATCTCTTGTGCATCGCAGACGACTCCTTCAATGCGGAAGCAGAGAACGAGTCAGGCGGCAAGACTTCGGATCTGTTGCGGCTCACCCTCTGAAATCTCTTGTGCATCGCAGACGACTCCTTCAATGCGGAAGCAGAGAACGAGTCAGGCGACAAGACTTCAGATCTGTTCTGGGTCCTGACGAGAACCTGCTATACGAGGTCGTCGTCCGTAGTGGGTCGGCTCGACCAGCAGTCGAGAGCCGTAGCCATGGGTCCGGCGCTGAAGAAGGGTAGGGTCGAATGTAAGCGGAAGCAGAGGGGAGTCGAGCAAAGATAGACTTTTAATGAGAAAGAAAAACGGGGTGAGTAAGGGGAAGAGGAACGAGGAATATGCAGGAAGGAGCCTCAGCAGCGATCGATCGCTAGCCTCAGCAGCGATCGATCGCTGCATTGGCAACAGGGAGGGCCGAGGGGCGATCAGTCGCCCCTCACACTCGCGCCCGATCGCCTAACTCCATTTCTTCTTTCTCTATAACTTATCATACAATGCTCTCTAGAATCCGAAATTTCCAGAGAGCAAAACTCTTTATTTCTTTCATTAACCCTGCACATCACACTTCATAAATTACATTTTCTTCAACACTACAACTCCAATTTTTAAACTAGTTTTCCTAAAAACAAACCGCATGGATATATTTAAAACTATACTATTCATCCTGTTTTGAAATGTCCAAGCAGTTTATAAAATCAGGTTTTCAAAACGTTTACAATTACTCAACTACCAGTTCTCAAACATCCTAAAATGTTCTAACTGTACAATTATTTTTTCTAATCTACCATCAGCCCAAAACTCCCCGATACCCTCAAAACACGTACATACTTCCCCACGGGTCAGGTCAAGCATCGACTGCGCAACACACCACCGCATGCCATCCTCCGTCAACTGCATCACTCCTCAGGTGGAGGGATCTCATCCTCACCTATGTCGAAGTCACCTACACCATACAGACACACTATGAGATAAAAATCTCAGTAAGCTCTACGTAAATGCCTATGCATGATCATGTATGCTCGATGCTATGAAAACAGTCCATGTCAGTTCATATATCAGTACGTGTCAGTCTATGGTTATCGGAAATGCTCGACAGATGGATAGGGCACGTCCAGCGGTTAGACAGCCCACACCATCTGAAGGGAGGGAAACCCGCTCACCACAGAACGCCAGTTCTGAACCTCATCCCCGATAACCCCATGTCATGGTTGTTTACTATGATACTTTACTTGCCTTTACATGCATGTTCTTTTCATGAAATCCGTGCGTAAATTCATTTTCATGATGTTTTAAAACCATGATGCGTGAGCAGTTCAATATAACATAAAGTAAACAATCACATGTGTACCATCAAGACGATAAACAAACAACATATAAAAACCACTAATCCTAACTACCCAAACCAAAACGATTTAAACAAACAAATCCTCAAGGTTCCTCGAGACGACTTCGACGTACGGTGTAGGCCAATCGGCCAGAGAAAATCACGAGAACTTACCTCGTGTTCAAAGCAGCTCAAGCTCCGTCCACGAGCGTTGTTTGTCTGAGGCAAAACACAACGATTATCAATACCACGCGTTTAAACTTCTAATCGTCCGAATTCAACAAAACCTTAACTAAGGAAATTTCCTAAAGCTTTATCTTAACTAATCGAAGTATTTAAACAACGATTAACGCTCGATAGTTCAAAACCACAATTAACGAGTTTTCCTAAAAAAACCGAAAATCCACAAATTTTAACTTTTTCACAAATCGATTTAACTTCGTCCAATAACGTTCAATACATCATTTCTATCCTTAAACACGGCGAATCTATAAATTTCGAACCCTAAATCGCATTTTTAACAAAACCCTAATCGTATAACCTAAACGTATAACTTTCTAAAAACCAAAAACTAACGCTCTAAAACTATAGATTCTTACCTAGAGCGTCGATTGAAGGAGAAAACGCGGAAAACGAAAGACGAACGGAGGAAAAACGGAGGTTGGATGTTGAGAAATCGCCGACGGGCAGAGAGGAAATCGCAAAGGAGAAAAGAAGAAAAAGGTTCTGGCATGAAATGGTGAAGGAGAAGAGGGCTGTGATGTTTTTAATTAAAATTTAGTTTGCAAAATTACCATTTTGCCCTTAGTACATATTTTATATTCGTTTCGTCCTTCGTTTCGTGAATCGGCTAACCATTCGTTTTCTCCAAATTTCCTTATATTGTCAATAACTCAAACTTATTATTAGGGTTCTATTAAAACTATCTGTTCGCAAATCGGACCTCGTTTACTATTTTTACTAAAACGTCCATTATATTACGAGAAACTTAATTACTTGAAATATAGCGTTATCACTCCAAAAATTCTCATAAATTCCTCAAAATTCCCATTAATCATTAGGATTCTAATGACGCTTTCTTTTTGTAAAACGGGTTTGATTTGATATATTTACAAAAAATGCCATCATATAATATAATATTAATATCCCGTAAAACCGAGTATTACAGATTGTGATGACCCGAATGTGCACGTATGGTACGTTGGCTGCACAAACCGGAACCCGGATGGCGGTACATCCTCGCGGGCAAACTGGAAGGTGACAGGTCGTAAAGAGGGGGTCGTCACAATCCCACATTGCTTGGGGAAGTATGTGGAAATGAAACATATGTAAGAGATCCCTCCCAATATAGTAAGACGCGTTTTGGAGCACGATTGGCAACGGATCCCATAAGAACTCCGAAATTAAAAGTGCTTCGGCGAGAGCAATTCCAGGTTGGGTGACCTTCCGGGAAGTTCTCGCCAAACAAAGCCGTGAGGGGAGGATATTGGGCTGCGGCCCAATCTCCAGAGCGGACAATATCTTACTGGGAAAAGGGGTCGTTACACAATGAGAATATGTCCTCCATCTCCAAGTTTAACAAATAATGTGTGCTTTCATATGGACATTTTTTAAATTCTTATGTTTAAAAAATAAGTTTCAACGCTCCTTAATCTGTCAAAATTCAAATGATTATAACGAAGATGACATTGCCATGAAGGGTCTTTTGTTTCAGCCATAGACAAGGTTGGACAATATCAATCTTCAAGGGAAACGACTTGTTTAACTCATTTGAACAACAACAACAACCGCAATAGGTCCTCGAGAAAAATCTTATATCTCACAAACACGCTTCTCAATGGTAATTACCAAACATTTTTCTTTCAAATGACCAATGCTTAACAAGTTAGTTGTAAAATCAAGAACATAATATTTCCATAAAACCATTCTTGGTTCTAATTTTAATGTCACCTTTTGTCGTTATGTTCATTGTACAACAATTGCCAAAGCTAATAGAAGTCTTCATTTAAGTAAGAAAAAGAAAACTTCCACATGTGGTTAGTGCAACTTGTATCATACCATACATCTGATTGAAGTTCCTCATCAATCATTGGATTATCTCTTTTCTTAGTTGTTAGGCAATTTAGTATAACATTTAAAGCTATAATGACCTATTTTATGACATATAAAACACTCTATCTTAATTTGTCAAATTGTTGATCTCTTTCATGTGTTTTTGCCTTAACATTGGTCATCATTAACTTTATAATGTGGTTTGTCATAACTATTGTCTTGATCTCCCCTTTCTTGTCTTTACTTTTACCCCTTGATCTAAAATTTAAGGAAGAAGTAAAGGTTATAGCAGATGAACTTTTGTTCAAGAACAGGTAAAAGAGCTTTGGAGTTCATTAAGGGAGAGTCCATCAATATCCTTAGATTCTTCAATGAAGCAAACAATGTAATTGAACTTAGATGATAACGAACGTAGAATATTTTCCACAATGGCAACATCTTCCATTTTCTCACTATGGAATTGCGTTTCCTTTGCATGGTTCTTTCATAATAAACTGATGCAGTGGGATGCGAAAAAAGAAAAACACGATTAGAGAAAAAAACCCTAATTCTAAAAAGTCTTTGAGTAACAAATGAAATTGATAATTTATATTCTTCTTATGAAATAAAATATTAGTCGTTTACATCCTCCTTCGAGTTATCCTAGTAGTATTGGTTGTGGTATTGTACCTTCACAATTTAATATTCATAATATATAAAGTGAATTAAATAATGAAAGTTATTATACTTTTTTGTAAAATGAACTTGATATTTATTTCGAAATTTGTTATCAATTTTCTCGAGAAGAGAATTTTGATATTTTATATTGGTAAAAAAAATATTTAACTATATATATTATTCTTTCTATAATGACACGTGATCTACTAACATCTCTAGTCTCTATTATAAGTGTTATAATTTGTTTTTAGTACAAGTGGACATGTGTACGTACTATCGGACGTTTATTTAGCCAAACAAAGAGGACAACTTGCATTTGATCACGTAGAGACACATTTGCGTCAAATATTAGAACAACGTCATGACGAGAGATCAACAACGAAAATATCAAATACTTGAATATTTTTAAATTTAGTTGTTAAAAACTAGATTATTTATTTATTTTTTTACTTTATATTGTAATTTGAATTAATTTTTTCAAACTTGTATTTTTTGACATGTTGCAAAACAATTGACTATTAGATGGATGTTAACTTAATTTGGTGTATCTAATTTGTAGTAAAAGATATTGTCAAATATTTGTAATAATATTCGTATCATGTATTTTTATTAGATCGTATCAAATAATTTTTTTTTAAAAAAACATGTAATTTTATATATTAATAAAATTTTTTTTAATTAAATAATTAACTATTATATTTTGACATAAATAATTATTATAACTAAATTTAAAAACAAATGTACATTATATTAATATAAATTGAAAAAAAAAATGTTAGCTCGGTTCGTTACTCGATTCAGATCGTGTAACTCGTGGCTCGCGAGATAACTCAAGTTATTTTTTTTTTTTGATGGGCTCATTAGACTTGTCTTGTAGAGCTTGCTAACTTCAAATCGTTTAACTCACTAGGCTAGATGAGATTGAATTTTTGGCGGCTTGGCCGACTCGTTTGTTATGCGTGATGGAACAAATACTAATTCTAAGAATATATACGAGCAGAAATTAGTCAATCAAAATAAGAAATAAAAACTAAATTTAGTTCTAACCTGTTCTTGGAAGTTAGTGAGTTTTCGGTAACACATTAGCCGTTCTTTATTATTATTTTTTTTTTAGATGTGCGGAAGAACTTGTAAATTGAGCGAGAAATGAATGCAAAAAAAGTAAATTTTCGGCAGACAGACAGGAGGGACAGCCTGAGGCCGCCCGACATAGCTTTTACTCTTTGTCTGCGATTAAAATCTCCATAAATTTACCTCTCATCATTCCCCTCCGCCAGATCCTCCTCCTCACTCTCTCTCTAAATACGATCGCTCCGGATCTTTTTCAGTGATTTTCTTCCTGTTTCCATCATTGAAGACGGGTTAGTGTATGTCAGTCCTGGTAATGTCCATAAATTTCGATATCTTCCTTCGCTTTACGATGTTACTTTCTCTTTCATATTTTCCTAACTAGAAAAACCAAGAAAATTCTTCAGAAATCCCAGAAAAAGAGAGGAACAAAATGATCTCTGTCTTGGACCTCTACCATGTTCTCACTGCAGTCGTTCCTCTCTACGTTGCCATGGTTTTAGCTTACGGCTCTGTGAAATGGTGGAAAATCTTCACCCCAGACCAATGCTCCGGAATCAACCGCTTCGTCGCTCTTTTCGCAGTCCCTCTCCTTTCTTTTCACTTCATCTCCACCAACAATCCATATGCCATGAACTACCGATTCATCGCTGCAGACTCACTCCAAAAACTCATCGTTTTAGCTGTTCTCGCTGTCTGGTCCAGAACCAGCTCCAGAGGCTCTCTTGAATGGTCCATCACTCTATTTTCTCTCTCTACTCTGCCGAACACCCTGGTTATGGGGATTCCTCTCTTGAAAGGGATGTACGGTGATTACTCCGGGAGCTTAATGGTTCAAATCGTTGTTCTTCAGTGCATCATTTGGTACACTTTGATGCTGATTTTGTTCGAGTACAGGGGGGCGAGGATCTTGATTGGTGAACAGTTTCCCGACACTGCAGGATCGATCATTTCATTTCGTGTCGATTCTGATATCGTTTCTTTGAATGGGAAAGAGATATTAGAGACAGAAGCTGAGATTGGTGAAGATGGGAAGCTTCACGTTACTGTGAGGAAATCGACAAGTTCTCGTTCAGAAATCTTCTCGCGGCGCTCTCACGGCCTCTCGGCCACTCCCCGACCGTCGAATTTGACGAACGCAGAGATTTACTCACTGCAATCGTCGAGGAACCCAACGCCAAGAGGTTCGAGCTTTAATCACTCGGATTTCGGCAACGCCAGTCCGAGGCAGTCAAATTTTGTGTATATGGGTTTGGACGAGAACCAGCCTCGACCGAATGTGGTTAGCTCCGCCGTGTACCTACCTCCTCCGAGTAGTGGGATTTTCTCTCCGGTGGTTGGGGCGAAGAAAAAAGCAAATGGGGCGGACAATAGCAAAGATTTGCACATGTTTGCGTGGAGCTCTAGCGCCTCCCCGGTGTCGGAAGCCGGTATTCATGTCTTACGGGGGAATGAGAATGATGGCGTACCTCCTCAAAAAGGTTATTCCCAAATTTATTTTCAGTATATTGTCTTGCTTTAAAATAGGTTTTATTTATTTATGGTTTAAAATTAATTAAACCCAGGAGTTTAAACTTAAAAAGCACCGGACAACCACAATGTTAGGGGGCCGTTCACAGAGAACGGGGCCTGTTCTCCGTGTTCCAGAACTGGGGCTGGTCAGGGAGATAAATTAATTTAAAAAAATATCAAAAAGATATTGAATTTATTTAAAATTTTTACCAATTCACCACATTAAGATAATTTAAAAAATTTTGTAATTATTTAACAATTGTATTATTTATTATAATTTTTTTACATATATTTTATAAAATAATTCATTAAAATTATAATAAAATGTACCAGCACTAAAAAATTACGAAAATTTTCAGATAATTTTTTTATTATATACTAATCATGTAATAAATATTTTAAGTAAATTTAATATTGTTTAGTATGTTATTTAAATTTAATTTATAAAGTGAAGAAAAAACTAAGGGTCATTCTCCCGACCAGCCCCCCGATGCACACGGAAAACGGCCTCCCATTCTCCATAATCGATCCCCGCCAATGTTTTATTTTTTCTAAATTTTTGATGCGTTAAAGTTATTATGTTTAAAAATTATAGTTCATGAGATAATATAAATAAATCTCATACTTTGGTATTTATATTGATTTTAACCCTTTATTTATTTATGCATTTGGACTATGCATATGAATTATAACTCTTAGATAACGAGTCTGGGAGAGAAGAGTTCAGCTTTGCTAACAGAGGAGACTCCAAAGGAGGAGGAGAGAGAGAGGCTTTGGCCGTCGAGCTGCAGCAAAAGGCTGACGGTGGTCAGGTGCAGACCAAAGACTCCTCCGCCTCCACCATGCCACATGCAAGTGTGATGACGAGACTCATTCTTATAATGGTGTGGAGAAAACTGATGAGAAACCCTAACACTTATTCCAGCTTAATTGGCCTCATTTGGTCCTTGGTCTCCTTCAAGTATAGTTCTATTATTTCTTTTTTTGTTTTTTTAAATTTGTTATCCATTTTTTCAAGTGTTCATAGAAAATTGTTATGAACAGGTGGAATGTTGCAATGCCTGCAATAATAGCTCAATCTATATCTATTTTATCGGATGCTGGCCTTGGAATGGCCATGTTTAGTCTTGGTAAGTTTGAAAAATACTCATATCAATTTTTATTTTTTAAAGAACACAAAAATTGGAAAGTAAATAAATTAAAAGGAAAAATCACATTGGATTTTTTTGAAGGTCTTTTCATGGCGTTACAACCAAGGATGATAGCCTGTGGAAACTCAGTTGCAGCATTTGCAATGGCCGTTAGGTTTCTCACAGGTCCTGCTGTAATGGTTGCTGCTTCCATTGCTGTTGGACTTCGAGGTGTTCTTCTGCGTATTGCAATTGTTCAGGTCAATCTACAGAAAAAAAGAAAATTATTTATGGGTTTTTTTTAAAAAAAATTAAGTTAAAAATGGTTAAAAAAGGGGTTTTTTTTTTTCTTGGAATTTCAGGCTGCTCTTCCCCAAGGGATAGTCCCTTTTGTGTTTGCTAAAGAATATAACGTTCATCCAGACATTTTAAGCACCGGGTTCGTATTTTTTTTAATTATTCTTTTGAAATTCTTCATGCCTCTTCCTTTGAATTTATGCGTGGGAATTTCTCTGCTTTTTTTCAGGGTGATATTTGGAATGCTAGTAGCTCTTCCGATTACCCTCGTCTACTACATTTTGCTGGGCCTTTGAAGCTTAAAAATCAGTGAACTTTGAGGAATAGTTGAGCCGAGAACAAAGTCTAGTTCACTATTTCTGAACTTTTTGTAGTGAATTCTTTTGGATAACTAACAAAGAATATAGGGTTACCACTAATTTGAACTTCAAAGCATGAGTTTAATTTGAAACACATTTTAAATTAAAAATCGTAACAACTAAAACATTAAATTATAAAAATATAATAAATTAAATTTTGGCGGGTGGCCGATCACCGACAGTTCTGAATTTACGCTTAGAACGGGAGGCCGATCACCTCTCGTTTCGTCTAGTGTTTACGTGGCACTAGACGTAGGTCGGGGGGTCGATGTGGAGGACGGGGGACCTCCCGTCTAACGTACATCGCATGTGATTGGAGAATGGAGAATCTATGTCTTGACACACCCTCAAACGGCCTCCAGTTCATGCCTCCCCATTTTAGAGGTAATCAGGAATGGGCGGTCACTGTCCCAAAACGACTCTGTTTTCAAGAACAATGTTTACGAATGAGTAGTTTCGGGACGGTGACCCCCCGTTCTCCACCCAAAATATTAGGGGGTAAGAACGAGGGTTGCCGCCCCGAAACCACCCCATTCTCAAAATTAGTGCTGGAGAATGAGAGGCCGATAGGGGCGGTGACCTCCCGTTTTTAAAATTAGAGCTGGGAACAGGAGGTCATTGCCCCAGAACGAGAGACTGATTCCCGACAGCATATAAAAAATCGGCCCCTTCTTCCACCATCAATTACTAAAAAATTTAATTTTCTCTCGCCCTAAACCGCGATTTCAACACAAAATCTGACCATTTCACGCTCCTATTGTGTTGATTTCCCTATCCCTAAACCTTGTCTTCCAATATCATAAAAAAATTTCACAAATTCGAGCTCTAAATCATCAAAATACCCAATTCAACCTAAATCGTCATATTCCCCTCAAATGACACCCAAATTGATGATTAAACGAAAGGTTGTTCCGTCACAAGGTGGCCTCACCGAATGGCCTCCGCCAAATCGCCCATCGATGTCACAAGGAGGGCAATTTCAAAGGGGTCTGACAAACCAGCCATCGCCAATTGGATATTTTTCGAATGGATTTTGAAATCAGATGTGTAAGAAATAATTTGAGCGAGATATGTCAAATCGTTGGGTTATTTATTCAAAGACTGTCAACTTTAGAGGTTGGGAGTCATTGGAAATCAAAAAAGATGTTCGTCAGAATCGCCCTACACGGAGTGTACGAATTGAGGGGCAATAACTGCGATAAAATTATTCGCTTGTTTTATGCGAACTGGACCTCTACAGGGAGGTGAGATGTTTGAAGACATACATCTTTTGTACATAAATTTTTATATCTCTAGAGACGGTTAATAAAGTGCTCGAATTTGTCGAAGAAGGGAATGAAGTGGAGAGATACTACCATTCTGCCCGAGATTGTGATTTTTTCAGATCAGCGAAAGAACTTGACTTCTTTATAGGGAAATTCATCGAAATGCAAACATCGGAGGGTTCATGAAGCCAAAAATCCAAGGATTTAAACGTCAGAGCTCGGGTTATTCACAATCTGATAACTCATATCATTTTACCTCGGGATGGACATAGAGATCTCGTGAGCCGAATGGATATCTAAATGATGGAAAAGTTGTACAACAATAAGATGTTTGACTCTGGCTTCATGATTTTAGGTCACATGCGCCTGAAGTGGATCTCATGCCAGAACAAGTGCGACTATTATGACCCTGACGCTGACATATACCACACGACATCGTTGAGTTCTTCATAGTAATTGTCGAACTTGGCAGCTCATCGACATCTTGCACTCATTTTTTCTTTCGCCTACCAGGTTGGTCCTTTTTTTATGGGCGGAAGGATTTGCTTCATATTTTGTATAGACGACCACATGTGTTGGTCACTAATAGGATTAATGAAGTGTGAATACAACTGGAGATAAGTTTTCCGGTGATAGTATTGATGAATGTAATTTTCCGGTGCTAGTCTCATGAAATGAATGCAGAGAATGAAATAGACACAAGAGATTCCAGTAAATTCCCACCTGTAACAGTTACACATACACGTATTCATGTTGACAACATATTGTTCGTTGCCGTTACTGACCTCAAATCGTGCAGCTCCCACAAACATAGCACTCCAATTTCTAGTTACACGTTATAGCTTTACAAGTTTTTTCCTTATCTGGGGACACAAGACGTCTGTTGATGAGGCCAACTTCTTATAATTTTTTACAATTCTAATCATCAAGCACTTTCGGATCATCTCGAACATGGTTAGAATTAGTTTGTCCTGACAGGTTATAAAAATGCATTGAATGACTCACATAAATTGTTTAATCACAATTCACACTTGGGAATTAAAGAAAATGCATGACTAGTCCAATATCTAGAGTTTGTGCCTCGAAGATATGTGTGGGCATCCGAGTTAATCTGATGTAAGTTCCTCATTTTTATCTTGAAATGAAAAGTTGTAGTTGCTCTGGCTGCATTCCACATTGCATCTCTGTATACTTTATCCCAAAATTGATTTTTGAAATTTGCGTACATAAGCCAGAGGCAGTAGCAGTGGTAAGCCAACGATAATTCCTGCTGCCTTGGTATCTGAAAGAACAAGAGAGTAAATATAAAATAATATAACTACCACAATACCCTAATATTTTAAAGAACAATTGAAAATGCATTATACTTTTTGTCGATCCAAAATAAATGTCCATCTGTATCCGATTTAGTCTGTATGTCTTCCTTCAACAATTTCAAAAACCACTTCCATGAGTCAATACACTCTGATTCCACATTGACAATAGTAACGAGATATATTTCATCGTTGTCATCAATACTGACGGCTGTCAATAATTGGTCGGAACACGAACCCTTTAGATGACAACCATCTAAACAAATAATGGGTCTACTACTATAACACCCCGATTCCCTGAACCCGGTTTGTTACTCAAAACCCCGAATATTACTAAGAAACACTTGGGCCAAATATAAAACTTCGTTGAAAATTTCAGAATTTGAAATTTGAAAAAACATGAAAACTTGCAGCGGAAATCGTTTAAACAAAAGTAAAATTAAACAAAGCCATGTTAAAATAATCGTTGGCAATATTACTAAGAATCAATCAGTTGAGAAGCAAAGGTTTAACTCGTAAAATAATTTAAAGATTTCAAAAGTCAATTCCATCGACCGCCGAACAAAGTCAACAAAAGGGAAAGGCTACTCGAAGACATCCACCGGTGACTAAACGACAAAGCACAAGATTTGTCATCCGGTCACTAAACGACAAAACATAAAATTTGTCATCCGGTCACTAAACGACAAAACATAAAATTTGTCATCCGGTCACTAAGCGACAAAATATATCCTTCATCTACCGGTGACGTCAGCTGGATGATCTCTCTCATCCGATCGACTTTACCCCACATCTACCGGTGACGTCAGCCGGATGATCCCTCTCATCCGGGCACTAGACGACAAACAAAACTCCTATATCATCCGACAAACAAAACACTCGACATCATCCGGTAGAAAAGAAACACAACACTATCCACAGAAAAGAATTTACTTACTTCCCAAAGACCATTCAGGAACGACTCAAGCCATAGCATTAATCAAATCCGATAAAAACCAACATTTAAACTCAACAGACTGCTAAAATCAGTAAATTTCAAAATGTATTCAAAATGCTAAAATTCCTACTGTCATGAGAACTCAACATACTCAGACTGAATCCTTGACTACTAGTCCTCCACACTGACAGACATCAGTTAAACCGCCCCGTCAGCTGCCAGAACATTGAATAAGTGTACTCCTCCAACTCGACTAGTCCTCAGTGAACTCAGTAAACACACCTGCTGTCACTTCTTCACCTACATCACAAAACTCATCTATTAGCCTAATGCTAAGTAAGTAATGCAAAATGAAATGAATTACTGAAATATAAACTCCTAATCATGCAATTTCTACTTTCTCCTCTCAGTTGCTCATTCATCGTTTCTAATTCAGATCCCCCTGTGAAATTGGGAGTCGGATCAACTCTCCCAAAGTATGTATCCACTGACTCATTAAGGGGCGGATTAATTCCCTTAACAGTAAATCTGATTCACATGTTCAGATCCCCCTGTGAAATTGGAAGTTGGATCAGCTCTTCCAAAGTATATCCACTGTCTCATTAAGGGGCGGATTAATTCCCTTAACAGTAAATCTGATTCACTTTGCTGTTTCATCACATTCAATCCTCTCCATACCAATGTGTATTCAAATTCATTTTCGTATACATTTTGAAAACGTGATGCATGGCATACAAACATATCCAAGTAAATACAAACCTAACGTTTTGTGATGTAGGCCCGAAGGCACAAGCAAACATTACTTACTTGGATCTCCTGGAATTGTCTGGGTAGCTAACCACTTCGGGTATTGCTCAACCTAAAACCGTAGACAGAGCATATATTAAATTTCCTCCAATCTTCATTCTAGACCACTATAAATCTAAGGGAAACTCTAGTCATTGTGCATTCTCGATTTCGACTTAAACCGAACTAACCCTCACTTACTGTATTCTCCAAAACCTCAATATCATCCCTCCCACCAACAATAGATACAATGTAGCTAGAAATAGATGCAAAACTCACCAAGTTCGGAAGAAGTCGCTGGAGAAAGTCGAAGGGGGGTCTCCTATCGTGCTCTGCTAGGCTGAGGAGCTGAGAATGGGGAGGAAATGGAATAAAACAGTGGCGGCTACTTCAATAATAGTTTCCTTAAATACGTTATCCACCTTTAGATTTCTAATTACCCTTATACCCTTGCCTAGTCATCCACTAACCCTACATTTAATATTGTCATTAGTTTTAAAAAAAAAGAATAGAGAAACGGTTTAACAGGACCGGGTATTACAATCTACCCTCCTTAAAAGAATTTTGTCCTCAAAATTCAGTACCTGAATAATTCTGGATGTTGGTCCATCATGTCTTGCTGACGCTCCCAAGTTGTCTCCTCTATGTTCTGATTGTGCCATAAGACTTTCACTAGTGGAATTTCTTTGTTGCGCAATACCTTCACTGCATAGTCCAAGATCCTTACTGGTTTCTCCACATATGCAAGAGTAGGAAGGGCCTCAATGCTCTGCTGTTCCATAATCTGTGAAGGATCTCTAACACATTTCTTCAGCATGGAAACATGAAACACATTATGAATTCCCTTCAGAGAGGCTGGTAGCAGAAGTTGATATGCTGACTTCCCAATTCTCTTCACGATTTGGAAAGGTCCAATATACCTGGGGTTCAACTTGCCTATTTTCCCAAACCTCACAACTCCTTTGAAAGGTGACACTTTAAGGAAAACCTCATCACCTACATCAAACTCTAATTCTCTTCGTCTTTTGTCTGCGTAGCTTTTCTGCCGACTTTGAGCTGTTAAGATTCTTTGTCGGATAAGAGCAATTTTCTCCACTGTCTGCTGCACAATATCAGGACCAATCAACCGTGCTTCTCCAACTTCATCCCAATATAATGGAGATCTGCACTTTCGTCCATATAATGCTTCGTATGGTGCCATGCCTATTGTTGCTTGGAAGCTGTTATTGTAAGAGAACTCGACCAATGGTAAGTATCCACTCCAAGATCCTTGAAAATCCAATACACATGCTCGGAGCATATCCTCCAAGGTTTGGATAGTTCTCTCGGATTGTCCATCAGTTTGAGGATGAAAGGCTGTGCTAAAACTAAGCTGTGTTCCCATAGCCTTGTGCAAACTTTTCCAGAACTTGGATGTAAATCTGGAGTCTCGGTCTGAAACTATGGTGCTTGGAACTCCATGCAGTCTAACCACTTCGTGCACATACAACTCTGCCAGTTGATCCATCGAGTATGTTACCTTTATTGGCAGAAAGTGAGCAGATTTGGTTAAACGATCGACTATTACCCAGATTGCATCATGTCCCTTTGCTGTTCTAGGTAATCCCATAACAAAATCCATAGCTATTTGTTCCCATTTCCATTCGGGAACTGGTAAGGGTTGCAATGTCCCAGCAGGCCTCTGATGTTCAGCTTTGACTTGCTGGCAGATCAGACATGTCTCCACATACTCCGCCACACTTCTCTTCATACCTGGCCACCAATAATGTTGTTTGAGATCTCTGTACATCTTTGTACTTCCAGGATGAACAGAGAGCCTGGAGGAATGTGCCTCAGATAAGATTTCCTTTCTAAGTTCAGTATCAGCCGGAACAAACCATCTATTTCGAAACTTGAGAATTCCATCGGCTGAGCAGTTGAAATCCAACTTGCCAGTAGAATCCATGCTCAACTTATATTCGTTGCATTCAGGGTCATTCATTTGAACTTCCTTTATTCTCTCCAAAATGGTAGGCCTTAAAGATATGGTCGAAAGCATGGCTGACACACTAGACACGGCTTCCATGTTAAATCTGTGGAATTCAGTCTCTAAAGCTATTGGTATCTCTAAAATCAATGCAGAGACTGAAGGAGTCACTCTACTCAAAGCATCAGCCACTACATTCGCCTTGCCGGGGTGGTACTTAATCTCGAAATCATAATCTTTGATAAATTCTAACCATCTACGCTGCCTCATATTCAGTTCCTTTTGCGTGAAAATGTATTTCAGGCTCTTATGATCTGAAAATATCTCACAAGATTGTCCATACAGGTAATGCCTCCAAATCTTAAGTGCGAATACCACTGCAGCTAATTCTAAGTCATGTGTAGGGTAATTTTTCTCATGGACCTTCAACTGTCTAGAGGCATAAGCTATCACTTTACCATCCTGCATTAACACACAACCTAGACCGATCTTGGAAGCATCACAATAAATGCTAAACTTGCCATTCTCGACAGGGAGGGTCAGAATTGGAGCATTGGTCAGCTTCTGCTTCAAAGTTTGGAAACTATGCTCGCAATCCTCAGTCCACACATATTTTACGTTCTTCCTAGTTAATCGGGTAAGGGATGTTGCAATCTTTGAGAATCCTTCGATAAATTTCCTGTAATACCCAGCCAATCCAAGGAAACTTCTGACATCCGTAGCATTCCTCGGTTGGGGCCATTCCTTAACTGCCTGGACCTTAGCTGGATCCACAGATATGCCATCTCCAGAGATGACATGTCCTAAAAAGTGAACTTGGTCCAACCAAAATTCACACTTGGAAAACTTGGCATAAAGTTGGTGCCTTCTCAGTACTTCTAACACTAAACCCAAATGTTTTGCATGCTCATCTTTAGTACTAGAATAGATTAGAATGTCATCTATGAATACAATGACAAACTTGTCCAAATACTCGTGAAACACCCTATTCATGAGATCCATGAAGGCTGCTGGTGCATTTGTCAGACCAAAAGACATAACCAAAAACTCATAATGTCCATACCTCGTGCGAAAGGCAGTCTTTGGGATATCCTCAGATTTAACCTTCAGCTGATAATAACCGGATCTAAGGTCAATCTTAGAGAAAACTCTTGCACCCCTAAGCTGGTCAAATAAGTCATCAATTCTCGGCAGAGGGTATTTATTCTTAACAGTTAACTTATTCAATTCTCTATAATCAATGCACATGCGCATAGATCCATCTTTCTTCTTGACAAAGAGGACCGGTGCACCCCATGGTGAAAAGCTAGGGCGTATGAACCCTTTCTCCAACAGATCCTCCAATTGTTTCTTTAACTCTTTGAGTTCTGTTGGTGCTAGTCTATATGGATTTTTAGACACAGGCTCGGCTCCGGGGTAAACATCCACAACAAATTCGATTTCTCTATCTGGTGGCAAGCCTGGAAGGTCATCTAAGAATACTTCAGGGAAGTCTTGGACAACTAAGACATTTTTGGGACTTGATTTCTCCACTAGTTGTATGTCTAAAGCACTAGCTAAGAAGCACAAATACTCTCTACACTGGGAGGGTTTGCAATTGACAGAAGTCATTACAGTCATTTCCTTACTCTTCTCTGAGGCTTGAAAGGTATGCCTCAAACTACCAGGGGGTTGGAAACTAACTATTCCAGTCCTACAATCAATCGTGGCATAATGCTTAAACAGTCAATCCATTCCTAGAATTACATCAAATCCCATTATATCCATAATGATGAGATCAGCAGGTAGACTCACACTTCCTACTAACACATCTCTGTCAAGCATCACTCGGTTAGAGTGCATGCGCTCACCAGAGGGTAAGGTAACATTAAACACATGCATGGAAGGGGTAAACGGTACATCTAATTTAGCAGCAAATGTAGATGCTATAAACGAATGCGTTGCACCAGAATCTATCAAAGTAAAAGCAGGCACAGAGTTGATCAATATAGTACCTGACACTACGGCAGGCTGTTCTTCACCCGACTCCGTCATGGAGAATATTCTTGGTTTAATCATAGCAGGACCACTCTTAGGAACTGGACAGTCTCTGCTAATATGGCCGACTTTGTTACAATTATAGCATCTGGTGACTCTAGGCTTCGAACACTCTTTGAACGTATGTCCAACTTCCTCACAGTTGAAGCACTTTCCCAAGCCCAGTCTACATTCTCCCGGGTGGTTCTTCAGGCACTTTGGACACTGGGGAAATTTCCTGACATTTTGCACCCTTCCCCCTGCTCCTTGGCTATTTTGGCCCTCATTTGGCCTCTTTGTTCCCCTTTGCTGGTGTGGCTGGTTAAACCTTTGCGGGGTCTCCTTTAGTCCAGCACACTTCCTTTCAGCCTCTTCCACTTCCAGAGCAGTGGACACAACTTCGCTGAACGTTAAACCTTTAATGCCACAGAATTTGACTCCCCGATAAATCTCCGGCTTCAGTCCATGCACAAATTTGAACACCTTATCCTCGTCCTTATGAGCAAAGTGTCCAGCAAACCTGGACAAGGACTCAAATTGTCTACTGTACTCAGCCACCGACCCTGTCTGCTTCAAATTCAGAAATTCCAACTTCTTTGCGGTTTGGACCGTGCTGTTAAAATATTTCTCATAGAAGATGTCCTTAAACTGTGACCAAGTCATAGTCAGAATGTCAGTGGTGGTTTCAACTGTTTCCCACCAGAGTTGAGCTTCGCCAGCCAAGTGAAATGTTGCTAACGTGACCTTATCTCCTTCTCCAATGCTGGCGCACCTAAACATGCTCTCTATCTTCCTAAGCCACCCTTCAGCCACAACAGGATCAGATGACTGACCATCAAACGTGGGTGGTCTTAGTCTCCGGAATCTATCCCCGGAATGCTCGTTGCTAGAACCCGAGTTGGCACTTCCTTGTACCTCTCGGTTCAACAGTACTCCTAGTTGATCGGATTGTTGGCGCATTAATTCTGCCTGCTGTCGCACTAGATCTGTCAACTGCCCGATTACACTAGAATCCTTTGCGCTTCCCGGAGTTGGTGTCTCTCTCTTCACTCTTGGCCTTCCTGGTCGTCGAGACATTTTGCTATATTCCTGCGCAGGGTTAACTATTTTATAAACATCTAATTACTAAGGCTAACATAAACACTTACATTTGTTGGAGTACTCCCATGCAACGATCGGCACTGACGAGTAATCTTTTGAACGGTTTAACTGAATGTCTCTGATACCACACTATAACACCCCGATTCCCTGAACCCGGTTTGTTACTCAAAACCCCGAATATTACTAAGAAACACTTGGGCCAAATATAAAACTTCGTTGAAAATTTCAGAATTTGAAATTTGACAAAACATGAAAACTTGCAGCGGAAATCGTTTAAACAAAAGTAAAATTAAACAAAGCCATGTTAAAATAATCGTTGGCAATATTACTAAGAATCAATCAGTTGAGAAGCAAAGGTTTAACTCGTAAAATAATTTAAAGATTTCAAAAGTCAATTCCATCGACCGCCGAACAAAGTCAACAAAAGGGAAAGGCTACTCGAAGACATCCACCGGTGACTAAACGACAAAGCACAAGATTTGTCATCCGGTCACTAAACGACAAAACATAAAATTTGTCATCCGGTCACTAAACGACAAAACATAAAATTTGTCATCCGGTCACTAAGCGACAAAATATATCCTTCATCTACCGGTGACGTCAGCTGGATGATCTCTCTCATCCGATCGACTTTACCCCACATCTACCGGTGACGTCAGCCGGATGATCCCTCTCATCCGGGCACTAGACGACAAACAAAACTCCTATATCATCCGACAAACAAAACACTCGACATCATCCGGTAGAAAAGAAACACAACACTATCCACAGAAAAGAATTTACTTACTTCCCAAAGATCATTCAGGAACGACTCAAGCCATAGCATTAATCAAATCCGATAAAAACCAACATTTAAATTCAACAGACTGCTAAAATCAGTAAATTTCAAAACGTATTCAAAATGCTAAAATTCCTACTGTCATGAGAACTCAACATACTCAGACTGAATCCTTGACTACTAGTCCTCCACACTGACAGACATCAGTTAAACCGCCCCGTCAGCTGCCAGAACATTGAATAAGTGTACTCCTCCAACCCGACTAGTCCTCAGTGAACTCAGTAAACACACCTGCTGTCACTTCTTCACCTACATCACAAAACTCATCTATTAGCCTAATGCTAAGTAAGTAATTCAAAATGAAATGAATTACTGAAACATGAACTCCTAATCATGCAATTTCTACTTTCTCCTCTCAGTTGCTCATTCATCGTTTCTAATTCAGATCCCCCTGTGAAATTGGGAGTCGGATCAACTCTCCCAAAGTATGTATCCACTGACTCATTAAGGGGCGGATTAATTCCCTTAACAGTAAATCTGATTCACATGTTCAGATCCCCCTGTGAAATTGGAAGTTGGATCAGCTCTTCCAAAGTATATATCCACTGTCTCATTAAGGGGCGGATTAATTCCCTTAACAGTAAATCTGATTCACTTTGCTGTTTCATCACATTCAATCCTCTCCATACCAATGTGTATTCAAATTCATTTTCGTATACATTTTGAAAACGTGATGCATGGCATACAAACATATCCAAGTAAATACAAACCTAACGTTTTGTGATGTAGGCCCGAAGGCACAAGCAAACATTACTTACTTGGATCTCCTGGAATTGTCTGGGTAGCTAACCACTTCGGGTATTGCTCAACCTAAAACCGTAGACAGAGCATATATTAAATTTCCTCTAATCTTCATTCTAGACCACTATAAATCTAAGGGAAACTCTAGTCATTGTGCATTCTCGATTTCGACTTAAACCGAACTAACCCTCACTTACTGTATTCTCCAAAACCTCAATATCATCCCTCCCACCAACAATAGATACAATGTAGCTAGAAATAGAGGCAAAACTCACCAAGTTCGGAAGAAGTCGCTGGAGAAAGTCGAAGGGGGGTCTCCTATCGTGCTCTGCTAGGCTGAGGAGCTGAGAATGGGGAGGAAATGGAATAAAACAGTGGCGGCTACTTCAATAATAGTTTCCTTAAATACGTTATCCACCTTTAGATTTCTAATTACCCTTATACCCTTGCCTAGTCATCCACTAACGCTACATTTAATATTGTCATTAGTTTTTAAAAAAAAAAGAATAGAGAAACGGTTTAACAGGACCGGGTATTACAACTTCATTGCAGCGAATGTAACGGCCCAATCTCCTGATCACTCCCCCAGCCTAGGCCCACAGCCCCAACCGGCGAGAGTGACCAGCCTCATGTCCGTGCAGTCTCACGCAGAGCCCTGCCACGTGGCAGCCACACAGGCCCACCACGTGTACTCACGATCTTCCCTCTCCCTACAGAGGGAAGATCGTGAGTACACGTGGTGGGCCTGTGTGGCTGCCACGTGGCAGGCTCTGCGTGAGACTGCACGGACATGAGGCTGGTCACTCTCGCCGGTTGGGGCTGTGGGCCTAGGCTGGGGGAGTGGATCAGGAGATTGGGCCGTTACAAAAAAGGCGCCTTTTTTGTAACGGCCCAATCTCCTGATCCACTCCCCCAGCCTAGGCCCACAGCCCCAACCGGCGAGAGTGACCAGCCTCATGTCCGTGCAGTCTCACGCAGAGCCCTGCCAGCTCAAGTGGTACTCCTCATTCGTAGCCCAGGTACTAGTCCCTAAGGTCTTGGGTTCGAGTGAGGGGGAAGGCAAAAACCCTCTGCAGGGAGAGGGAAGATCGTGAGTACACGTGGTGGGCCTGTGTGGCTGCCACGTGGCAGGGCTCTGCGTGAGACTGCACGGACATGAGGCTGGTCACTCTCGCCGGTTGGGGCTGTGGCCCTAGGCTGGGGGAGTGGATCAGGAGATTGGGCCGTTACAGCAAACCTGCCTTGCAAGCAGTCATACACATATACATGCTTTCGAATACACATAACTCATTATCGGGAGAGTCACCAAGTAAGTCTGTAGGCCTAATGTGTTACCCGAATTTGATGAACTTATGTTTCTGCGTACGACCACAATAGCTTGTATTGTTCGTCGTCTTTCCCTTTATTAATTTTTTGTGCTTCACTTTTTGCTCTTCTTGCAAAACTTGATGTAATTTTGACATTCAAATTCTTCCTCACTGTCTTGATAATGAAAGAAATTTCCCATGTAGGTTGACTTTTGAACCTATCCAAATAATGATTTGCCACCCATTTTGCAATAACGTGTCGATTCTCAATTTTTTTTGAACAGTTGTGAGAATCGTTGAAACTCTTTATTTGAAACGTAAGCTTATTTTGCATCTTCGAACCATGCAGTCGCTAATCACATCCGTCTTCACATGCTGCCGTCAGTCGTCGAGATTCACTTTTAATAAATTTGATCTCATAACCATTATTCAAAGTATATTCTACTATTTATTATGTAATTTCATTTAAGTAACTATATTTTTTCCTTAAATAAAATCTCATCAAAATTTCTCCCTTACAGGTATGCTTTCCACTGCATCATCCTCTGAGTCGACTGGTGTTCGAAGCTTATCGTCTAGAGTTTTTTATGTCGATTGCACCTCTATTGCTTCATTATCTTATAGGTAATCGAATGCTAGAAAATCACCATATATGGGCGTAGAGTACGAATATCAGTCCATATTGGCATCACAAGTTGTTATATCGTCTAAATCAACTGATCTACTAGAATCAAAATTTATCGACGTCGATACAGAGAAAATTCGTTTGAACAAGAAAACGGTGGAGAGGTTTATGGTTTTCGCCAGCCAGGGGTGAGAATGGAGGATTGTTTCCTTATATAGTGTCGAAGATCGCCCCCCCGTTCTTAAGTAAAATAAATGAAATCAGGGGGTTGTTTCAGGGCGGCGACCCTCCGTTCTGAATCTTACCAAAAAATATGATCAACAACGGGAGGCCATTTCGGGTCGGTGACCCCGTCCCCAAACACCCTCTAAAATGGGGAGGCAGAGAATGATTGGTCGTTTCAGGGCGGTGACCTCCGGTTCTTGAATACCTCTAAAATGGGGATGCAGGAACGGGGGCCGTTGAGGGGCTGAGACCCCCTTTCTCCAATCACATGCGGTGTACGTTGGACTGGGGCTCTCCGCCCTCCCTTATCGACCACCCGACCCAATATGACATGCCTAGGGGCCCAATCTTTCGAAGATTCAATAAAAGCCCAAACTTTAATTATTCTCCTCACTTATTACGTGTTTCTTTTGCAGGTCTTAATCTCGAGGATGGATCCACTTGGGAGATTAGCTCCTTAGATCGGGAGCATCCTTTGCATTTGTTGACGTGGGACACACGGATAAGTTGTGAACTTAGTTAGAAGGAATTTGTCTTCCCGGCATACCAAAAGTGTAACCATTTCAATTATGCATTTTTCTTTTCTTTATTTTTATGAACACCTTTGATGTATTTTTCTTTTTTGAAACTTTGGCAAATATTTTAGCCCCATTTGTGAAGGTAAGGTGAGTTATAAGTCTTACTCAATTTATGCATTAAATTATTGGTTAGGATTGGAATAGTGATGATCAGCTATGGGTTGAAGATCAAGAAGCAAGTCATCATCAAACCCTAAAGGGAAGGAAACCCAAAGCCCAACCAAGGGGGTACTAAAGAGGGATTGTTTTTTTTTTTTGAAATTCAAATTTAAGCACCAAAAGATCAGCCACCAACAGATCAACGCTTCAGCGCGCGCTAGCTTTTCAATCCGCACCTTCATCCGTGCGCACCTCATCTTCTGCCCTCCATCGTTGCGCCTCATACATGGCTCCAAATCGTCAGCAACAAGCGCACCAAAAACCCTAGCTATTCATCACTTAGGTCTATAAATAAGCATTGATTAGAAGTATTGAAAAACTTTTTGCCACATTGCTGGGGTTGGCAGAACCAGCTCGGAACCGCAAAACTGGACTGGACTGGACCGACAGTCTGGGCTGGTTCTTGGCCGGTTCTGCCTGGCCATGGAACCGGTCCCGGTTCCTTGGATTGGGGAACAGGGAACCGCGGTCCGGTCCCCGGTTCCCCGTACCAGGACTGGGAATTCCCACTGGAGAACCGACCCATGGGTCGTCCCGGTGGGTTATCCGACCCATGGGTCGGATAACTTAAAATAATTTAAAAAAAAACTAAAACCAGCCCCACTCCTCAAGCTCGTCCAAGAAGAAGTTGTTTGTCACTGTCAATAGCTTCAACTTCTCTATATCCAGCCCCGTGTCATGACCCGAAACCCAACGGGTCGCGACTTTCGTAATCGTGATCATGTTCCTGTTCTTAACACATATTTTTTTTTTTTACTACAAAGCCACTTGAAAGAAACTTTACTAAAACGGCTGAGATTTGCACTAAAAAAAACTCGTTTGAATCCTCTAAAATGAGTTTAAAACGTTACAAGAAATGGAGGAAGAAATAACAAAGACATAGCCTCGGTTTTAGGGACAGAAGCAGAAAACTAAACACATGGGGCCAATCGATCGGCCATTACAGCGGATCGTTCGGCACCCTCTCGGGTGCCATACCAAAAATTCACTCAGCCGATTAACATCGACGCTCAACATCGACCGATTAACTTCTACGCTTAACATTGACCGATTAACATCTACGCTCAACATCGACCGCTTAACATCTATGCTCAACATCAGCCGACTTACTTCAACACTCCACCTCAACCGATTTAACATCAGCACTCAACATCGACCGCTTAACATCTACGCTCAACATCAGCTGATTTACTTCAACACTCCACATCAGCCGATTTAACATCAGCACTCAACATCGACCAATTTACTTCTACACTCAACATCGACCGATTTAACGTCTGCTGATTTAACCTCTGCCTGATCGACATCTGTCGAATTATATACGCCGATCAACATCGACTGATTTAACATCCGTCGACCAACGTCAGCCGATTAATAACAACACTCGACATCAATCGATTAACATAACATCTACGCTCAACATCGACCGCTTAACATCTACGCTCAACATCGACCGCTTAACATCTACGCTCAACATCGACCGCTTAACATCTACGCTCAACATCGACCGCTTAACATCTACGCTCAACATCGACCGCTTAACATCTACGCTCAACATCGACCGCTTAACATCTACGCTCAACATCGACCGCTTAACATCTACGCTCAACATCGACCGCTTAACATCTACGCTCAACATCGACCGCTTAACATCTACGCTCAACATCGACCGCTTAACATCTACGCTCAACATCGACCGCTTAACATCTACGCTCAACATCGACCGCTTAACATCTACGCTCAACATCGACCGCTTAACATCTACGCTCAACATCGACCGCTTAACATCTACGCTCAACATCGACCGCTTAACATCTACGCTCAACATCGACCGCTTAACATCTACGCTCAACATCGACCGCTTAACATCTACGCTCAACATCGACCGCTTAACATCTACCAAACGACTAACGACATCAAGGAATATCGGTCGAGGTTAACACTCCAACTCTGGAGTTAATCTTTTCATAATCGGATGACATATAGGAAAATCGGTCGAGATTGACACTTCAACTCTCTGTTTTCCTTCACTTCACCAGACATTGCTATACCGATCGATCGCCACTCTGACCGATCGATCGGCTAACTCTCTGTTGGCCGATTACTTCCTTCACCACTCACCTTTTTTTCCTCATCTTTCTTCTCCTGATACAAACACACTACAGCACTCCTACTCCAACCCATATACTTCTTAACTTCTATAGACTTCAAATTTCATTTCCAAAATCCTCATGTTCATAAAATCATAAACTCAAATAGTATACGCATAGCGGAAGACTTAAAAACGGGTGAAAATCTTTAGTCTTAAAATCTTCTTTAAACCATAAACAGTAACAAACAATTTCAGTATTCTTCAACATAGATAAATTCTTTTTAAGCTATCTATACTTTAATATCGTAGACTTAACCAAAACATGCTAGGAGCATCATCCCACGGGTCAAAATCGCCGCCTAGCCACAAAACATCAACATGAGCACCATCCAGCAACACCCAACTTAGACGACATCATTCGGTTTGAGGTCCTCACCTTCCAAATCGTCACCTACATCATAAGGTTTAAACTATAAGCCTAATATTTAGTAAGGAGTGCAACATATACATAGATACTCATTGATGCATGCTTCATAAAAATTGTGTTCATGTTCATATTTCATATCGTGTAAATCATATTCGTGTTCTTTTTTCATACATCACTTGACTTGGGTTAGGAGGGCACGAGGGCAATGGCAAGGGAATCGTGATCGTGGTCCTATCGAAAACGATCAGTTCGGCCCATACAGTAGCAGGATCCGTGAACCAATCGTGCAGTGTCAGCCCGGCCCCACTAGCGGAAGGATCCGCGAGCCTTCCTGCCAGTCCGGCCCCCACCAACGAGAGGATCCGCGAACCGTACTCTTAATCTTAATAACATAGTTATGACCAATTGACCCCGTCCCACACTTAACCAATCATACACACATTTCATATTCTTATCTTGATCATTTAAATCTTACACAAAACATTTTTATATGCTTGAGAAAATCATGATGCATAGACATTAATGCTCTTAGGAACGTCATAATATAGAAACGAGCCATCCATCATATGTCATATCATAATGCTACTCTAATTATCGCAACATAATACTCGACAAATCATAATCATCTAACAATCATCTAAACAAACTTCTTAGTACCCTCGTGATGTGGGGCCCTAATGGCTGGAACCCTATCACTCACTTACCTGGACTCCTTAGCAATGTGGTGTCTTGACTTTACTTCGTTTCCACCTAAGACATTTCACATTTTAATGTTAAAGTCAATCCTAAAAAAAATCTGAGTTCAAAGCTGGTAAAATCCTAACTAAGGAAGTCTCCTAGAAATCTAGTTTAATCCTCTTAGACATTTCGTCGAACACCTTGAATGCGTAACTTTATCTCCAATAACATTAATGACATTTGTGTACAATAACCACCAGATTCATACCAATATTAGATTCTCAACCTAAACATCAACAACATCGAAAATCCTTTCATCAATACCATTAATAAAACAAACTCATAAATACTAACATTACTCTAACATGGGCAAATCCTAAAAATCTCAACTCTAACTAATATAACTCCTAAACAAAAACTTAACGAAACAAAGCACTTAAAGCTTACCTAGGGCTGTGAATACTGAAGAAAACGGAAAGAAAGAAAATCATTCATTGAAGAGGAACTGCGGTTGGCTGGCGGAGAAGAAAACGCCGAAGAAGAAAATGTAGAGGGGAAAGTTGTCTGCCGAAGAAAATCGTGGAGGGAGAGGTTTTGTGAGGGTTTTGGTGTTTCTCTTCATTTTATATTATAAAATTTAACCCTTAATTACGACTTTGTCACTAACCCTAACTTTTAACTAAACGATGTGAAGCCTGCCGTTTAAGATTCTCGTACTTTTCTCAATCCCGCGATCATCCAAATTAATTCTCCGGATTCTAACAAAACTTCTTGCTCGTGAAACAGACTTAAATTCCTTCATTTATGAAAATACCCTTAACGAGCGGAAACCTGAAAACCTCGGCGTCCAAATTCCAAAAAACTAATCATTACATTAATAGTGATTTAACTCTGATTAGTAAATTTCAGGATAATTTCATGACCTAAAATGCTGGGTGTTAAATTCGTCACTATCAATAGCTCCAACTTCTCTATGTCCAGCCCCGTCTCCTCCTTCACCTTTCTCGCACTGCACTCCTCAAACGTCTCCCCTGCACAGTTACATTTCTTCTTTTACATCCATTTTCATTTTCATTTTCAAGACAAACCCTAGACTATACAGATGAACACAGAAAAGATGAGGAGTACCAAACTCGAGGTGACCGCCGGGAAGAGCGAAGGTAGAGTCACCGATGGATGACAGTCAGCGACCTAACAGAACGGAGGTGCCCTTAAGGACGAAGACCACCACGGCCACTCTCAGAATCAGACACGGCCCTCCCTTGTTTTCCATTTCTTGCCTCTTCATCTCTCTGTACCTTTTTCTATCGCTCCTATTTGCGATGGTTTTGCTAGTTGAAGATCGAATTTCATCGGTTGGATTGAATTTTTTTTTTAAATTAAAAAAAAATGGTGGGAGGAACCGGTACCGAACCAGAACCGGACTGAAATTTGATCCGGTCCCGGTTCCTCTCGGGGCCAGTTCAGGTTCTGAGCAAAAAAATCTCGGACCGTGCCCACCCCTACACATTGCTAATATAGGAGTTACCTTTGCCTCTTTTGAGAGTTTTGGAATTACCTTCGTCAGAAAGGTAAGCCACGAATTTCTAAATCCGTGATTGGAGTAGAGGACTTCGTTACTAACTAGCTCAAGGTTGCTAGAGTTAGTAAGTATTGCTTTCCACCTTCATTCTTCCTGATATGCCTACGAGACTTATCCATTGATCACAAACCCAGGTAAGTAATTTAACCAATTTATCGTCTAACCGGTTTGTTATTTTTGTAGGAAAATACCATCTTAAAGCATGGAGAAGGAGCTTGATTAGAGAAAGCAACGGGCTAAAAGGGAGTGTAGCGCTGACCAAGAAAATGGCACAAACAACTAGAGGAGAAGCGGGCATCAAAAGACCAAACAACAGCTGAACCGGTCAGCAACGAACAAAGTTTAAAAAAATAAACCAGGCAGCAGCTCATCAGGGAACTAGGTAGCAATTGAGTGAGCCGGACAGCAAGTTTGCTCCTACTTGGCTGAGAGTGTCGACGCTCCAATGGCTATATCATCGCCAATAGCTATCTTCCGTTGATGAAGTTTTTCCTTTTCTGTTTCTTCTGAAGGCTGTCGATCATTCAAAGGGCTATATAACATTGTTCTGAATGCTTTGTAATGGTCTTTTGGCCAATTTTCAAATTACAGAAGTTCATCTTCTTCGTTGGAGTGATCCTCCATTTTTTTTGTTTTCTGGGTAATTCTCAATCGATGAGTAATATTTGATTTGAAGCTCCCATTTGAGGCCTCTTCCTTTGGTGTGTAATATCCAGAAGGTAAGCTTCAAGGTGGTTCTTGAATTCGGTGTGTAATATCTGAAATTCAGAGCACCGGTTGTCTCCAAGCTTCGGCTCTTTGGAGACTTTCTTCAACTCCATCAAGTCCCATTGCATTTGGATCACGAGAGTGAAAGTATCGGGACCTAAATCGTGTCAAGTGGTATTAGAGCCAGAGTTGCTCTCTGGTCTTTATGTGTTGCTGTTCTGCTTAGTCATCAACTTGTTGCAGCATCATTTGGAATATTACCTTGGTTGTTTTAGTGAGGATAAATCTATATCTTCTTGGTGATCATTTTGGTAATTTAATTGCTTTGGAAATCACGTTGTGTTAGTGACGTGCCTCGTAGGCTCGTAACTAGATCACAAACCCGGGCACAAAATTTAACTGTTCAATGTTCTAACGACTTGTCTCTTTTTGCAGGTTTCGATTCACTCATGGACTTCACTTGGGAGCCGACTAAGGAGGATGAGGAGAAGCCTTACCATGTCATTCATTAAAGCATTCGCACGGAGCTTGCTGATAGCCCCATGGGAATTTGTCTTCCCGGTTCATAATTTGTAATTTTTAATTTTTAAAACTCATTGGCATACATTCGCTTTTATTGTAAGGATTTTATAATTGCATTTCATGCATTAGATTGTGTGGTTAGGACTAGATGTATGGTGGTGGATTTGGGTTGGAGGAAGTTCAACAAAATATTCAAAGGAAAAGGCCCTACAATAAATGGAGCCCAATGGAAGCATTGGCCCAAAGAAGAGCCCACAAAAAAATGTATAATTTTGCAAGTATAAAAGTTAGTGGCAACATGGATTGATGATGTGGCAAGATTCCCTCCATTGATCCATTTAGGCATGGCATTCATCTCCTCCCTAGGATGTGTGCTTGTTTGCCTTGATCTTGGCCATCCATCCTTTTTGATCCAAGGGCCCTAATCCACCTAGGACTTCTATAAATGCATGGTATTAGTGATTGTAGACAACTTTTGCTAAATCAATATACTATTATTTCTCTAAATCTCCAAAATTCCTTTGGTGATTTTTCCTTGGTTCTTTGAACCAAGAGGAGTTAGCCTCCATTGCTAGCATAGCTTGGGTTGTTAGGTTAGCTCTTAATCATTCCCTCATCTTCTCCCTTGGGAGTTGAAACGAGGACGAAAATCCCCGGTCTACGGCGGTCATTTTCTTCACGGAAAACGTGTATCCGGGAGCTTAAACCGTAAGCTCGCTCCTCGAATCCACCAAGGGTTTTCTTTACTTTTATTGCTATCACTTTTGCACACAAATCACTCTTTACTTTTCAGCTTTTCATTATCCACACACTCACTTTCTATTTTTTTATCTTTTCTTTATTTCCATTGCTTTACATTTCCTTGTCATTTCTAACATATATTGTCATCTTATTCTCTTTATTTTCTTGTAATTTTGCTTCTCTCTACTAACCTATAATCTCGGCCATCATCTTAACATTTGCCTTCTTTATTTCTTGCCTTTAGTTTAGTATTTTATTTCAATATTCAAATATTGTTCACTAGCACTCAACCGAGCACCAACCTAGCATATTCGTGGGTCGTACACGGGCCCTCTTTCTAGGGGCCCCCGTGTCAAGTGGTATCAGAGCAATAGGCTTCCCTTGATGTGTTTTTGATGCATTTGGCAATCGCCAACAGCTATACACAAAAACCGGGATAGCGCTCGATTTGTTTCTCGCATTATTTCTTATATATTTGGTGCTAACTTTGAGCTAACTTGTGCTAATCCAACTTTTATTTTTGCTACCATTATTTTGTTATATTAATGCTTGTTCTAATGTGGAAAAATATGGTGAAAAATCCTACAAGAAAACGCACAAGGTAAAGCCTCAAATCTCTTAGTTTCATTCCTTTATTTTCTCGGTTTCTTCTCCTTTGTGTGCCACGGTTTCTACCTTGTTTTTGCTTTATTTTGAGTCCTTATTTTTTTTAGATCTAAGCCGAAACTCTGTTGAAAATTTGGTAGAAAAGCAAGCATGAAATCGGTCTAAAGAAAATTGCTAAACCGGGTTATATTGTTGCATAATCTTCACGGTTTTCACTATATTTGCCTCGGTTTATTGCTCCTTTAGTCTCGATTTTTGTTGGCATTTCTTGTTAGCATTTTAACCTTGTTTTAGCACTTAATTATTGTCCAATCACTATATTAAAATTCTGGAAATTTTGGTGCTTCAATTCGGCTTGGAACTATTACTATCGAAAATAGGATTATTGTTGAAATTATCGCATCGGTTTTGTCTCTTTTGTTAAGCTCGAATTTGTCTATTATTTTTGCTGAATATTGCTCATGTTTTAGTTCATAAATTTACCTAATATATGCTGTTAAGTGAATGCATTAAATTGGTTAACAAGAAATTGGCAAAAGCATGAATTAAAGTAGCAAATTGGAGCTAGACATTAGATTAACAATTCTGCTATATTTGAATTAAATTCCAGCATGTTATTTTGACTTAAATGATGTTCTAAATTTTATCCTTTGCTGTTTTTAGAGTTAATTAGTTGTCATTAATATTGCTCTAGTTTGTCCTTAGTAAAAATTGATAACTTGATTGAGTTTCTTGACAATTTGTGGTGAAAATGAATTATTGAAAATATTCACTTCTTGGTTGAGATATTAAGTATTATTAAATTGTCTAGTTATCATCCTAATTAGCGTGATCCCTATTTTTATTGTTGTCTTAGCTAAGATTGTTCCTTAGTTCCTAAAATTGTCTAAGACATTAAGAAGATAAAAATCACACTAATTTAGGGAAATTTACTTAGACAAGAATTTCAATTTTTAATTAAATCACTCAACCATGCCTAATCGAAGTGGACTCAATCGAGAATCACCACACCAAGAACCACATCAGACTAGGGATACTCCCCCACCCGAACACACCCGTTACGAAGGAGAAACTAGCTCTCAAGGAGGCATGCAAGGACAAATTGATGCCTTAACGAATATAGTTAATAGCCTTGCCCAACAAGTCCAAACTATGCTGAACAATCCTCCTCGTAGAGAATTTCATGAACGTGTCCCCTCTCAAGAGATCTCCTCTAGGATTATTCCCGAACGCCCTAGGCGTAGAGCACCTTTTCAACCACCTATAGAGGAAGAGGAATGGGTTGAACCCCAAAGAAGGAGACCACGTCATTTTAATTCGGAGGATGATATTTGGACGGAAGATGATGAAGAGTACCGACCTAATCGTCGTAGGGACAACGACGACCTCCGTAATGTCAAGATGACAATTCCCCCTTTCAATGAGACGTGTGATGGAAACACGTATCTTGATTGGGTTGATAAGGTAGAGAGAATCTTTGAGTGTCACGACTATTCCGAGCGAGTCAAAATTCAACTCGCCTCCCTTGAACTAACGGGCCAGGCCACATTATGGTGGTCCAACCTTAAAAACCAAAGAATGCGTACACTAGGATACCCCATCTCAACCTGGAATTCCATGAAAGAGGAAATGCACAAGAGGTTCGTTCCCCGACACTACAAGCACGAACTCTTCCACCAACTTCACAACCTTAGAAAAAATTCTCTCTCTGTCGATGAGTATATCTAGGGGTGTGCAAAACCGGTTTCGGTTCGGTTTTAGAGAGAAACCGAACCGAACCGAACGGTTTCGATTTTGGACTTACCAAACCAAAACCGATTTTGGAAGCATACCAAAACCGAACCTAAACCGAACCGAAACTTTCGGTTCGGTTTCGGTTTGGTTTCAGTTTTACAACCTATTTTCCAAAAATAGAAAACTTTCCCTTTCCAAACCTCAAACCAAGAACAGGGATTCTACTTTGATTATCATTTTCTCGAAATTTCTAGAGAAAAATCTCTAAGTTCTCTGAACCAGCCTCTGCAGATAAGAGTTTAGAAGATCTGGGATGAAAATGAATGTCTCCCAAGCTTGAAACTAAACAGTTTTGGAAGCAAGTTCTAACTGGGTACATTTTCTCGAGTAACAAACAGAAAAAGAGGAGTGAACAACAAATCAAGTCAAAATGGTAAAGCATACTTTAGGCGATTGACGGGTTTGCTTCCTGGGGAACCCGGTCTGAGACTCGAGGTCTGGCAGCCGGTCGCCATTGATGGACGCAGACAGAGGCGAAGGAGTTGGCGTGAGGAATCTCTCGAAGATAGCCAGAACCAGAAACATGGAGACGAGTGAAGACTGAAGAAGACTAAGAGTGAAGTGAAGACTAAGAGTGAAGACTGAAGAAGATTTAGGGCTTCTGGTTCTGGCATCACTTTTGATTTTTTTTTTTTCTTTTTTAGTTAAGGTCCGGTCCGGTTCGGTTCGGTTTGTATCGGTTTTGGCCGATCCAAACCGAAAACCGAACCTAATTAACCAGTTTCTATAAATTGAAACCGAACCGAACCGAACCTATGCTCAAAACCGGTCCAAACCGAACCTAAATCACCGGTTTTGGTTCGGTTCACCGGTTCCGGTTCGGTTTGCACACCCCTAAGTATATCACGGAATTTGAAACTCTCAATATGCGTTGTGCTATTGATGAACCCCAAGAGAAACTCATCGCGAGATTCATTCGACGTCTTAACCGCGATATTGGAGATGCAGTTGAAGTACAACAATTGCAAACCATGGACATGGTCATTCAACTCGCCCTCACGGTGGAAAGACAACTCAAACGAAAACGCAAGACCAACTTCCCAACTAAATTTCTACCTAGGCACCTAGATCAAGATAAACCCAAACCTCCATGGAAGAATGAAGAGAAAAGGCCCATTAACCGTAATTGGCCACCTAAAACCCCATTCAACCAAAACAAACCCTCTCCTACGGACAAAAATCAATCAAACCCTCCTAAAGGACAAAGAGCCCGTGACGTCCAATGCTACAAGTGCTTAGGCAAGGGACATTACGCAAATGAATGTTCTAACCGTCGAGTGATGGTTATCAAGGAGTCAACCGGAGAATGGGAGAGTGAGAACGATGAAGGACAATACATCGATAAGGAAGTAGGAGAAGAGGTAGATGACGAGAGCGAGCACGAGTCAGATGAGTGTGCCGCTCAAGATGGACCACTTTTAATGGTGATTAGAAGATCCCTTGTCTCTAAAAATGTTGAGGAGGACTGCCAACACGAAAACATTTTTCAAAGTAGATGTGCAGTCAAAGATAAAGTATGTTCGGTGATTATAGATAGTGGAAGTTGCGTTAACGTAGCTTCCCAAGATATGGTTAACAAGCTTGGATTGGAGTCGACAAACCACCCTAAACCATATAAATTGAGATGATTGGATGATAGAGATGACATTAAAGTGACCAAACAAGTAACTATTAATTTTACTATTGTAAAATATAAGGATTCGGTTACTTGCGATGTCGTGCCAATGAAAGCGAGTCATCTTCTATTAGGACGACCATGGCTCTATGACCGTAAGGTACATTATGATGGTTACCTCAACAACTATAGTTTGAAATTCGGCGGTAGAAATATCAAATTACTTCCTATGACCCCTGAACAAATTGCTCATGATGATGCGCTTAGGAAGGAGGAAAAGACTAAAGAAAATCTTTTGTTGACCAAAAAGGGATTAAGGGCTGCTGTGACTAAGGGAAAAATGGTGATTCTTGTTTTATTTAGGGACCGAATTATGGAGCTTGGAGACATTCCCTTACCGATTCAAAACCTACTTAAGACTTATCAAGATGTTTTTCCTGAAGAACTACCCCCTGGACTACCCCCGATTAGAGGAATAGAACACCAAATTGACCTCCAACCCGGTGCTATGTTACCAAATCGACCGGCTTATAGGATGAGGCTTGAATAAGCAAAAAAATTACAAGATCAAGTCCAAGAATTATTAGGGAGAGGATACATAAGAGAGTCGATGAGCCCATGCGCTGTACCTACCCTATTAGTACCTTAAAAGGATGGCTCTATGCGAATGTGTGTTGATAGTAGAGCTATCAACCAAATAACCATTAAGTATAGGTATCCTATTCCTCGGTTAGAAGATATGTTGGACGAATTGAGTGGAGCCTCAATTTTCTCTAAAGTTGACTTGAAGAGCGGGTATCACCAAATACGGATGAAAGAGGGTGATGAATGGAAGACCGCCTTCAAAACAAAATACGGATTGTTTGAATGGATGGTTATGCCATTCGGTCTTACAAATGCCCCGAGCACCTTTATGCGGTTAATGCATCATGTTCTTAAGGAATTCCTTGGAAAATTTGTTGTCGTGTATTTCGATGACATCTTGGTGTATAGTCGCGACCTCCCACAACATGTCAACCATCTCAGGATGTTATTTCAAACCCTCCGTCGTACTAAATTGTTTGGGAATTTGAGTAAGTGCTCCTTTGGGCAAGAGAAAGTTTACTTTTTGGGTTTTATCATTTCTAAGGATGGCTTGGAAGCGGACGAAGAGAAGGTTAAAGCCATCAAGGAGTGGCCCACTCCTAATAGTATCACTGAAGTCCGTAGTTTCCACGGATTAGCCTCTTTTTACAGAAGATTCATTAAAGACTTCAGTTCTTTAGTCGCTCCTATTACGGACCTCACTAAGAAAGGAGTTGACTTTAATTGGACACCGACATGTCAAGGTAGCTTCGATATGATAAAAGAAAAACTTTGTCAATCACCCGTTTTGGCCCTTCCCGATTTCAACAAGGTTTTTGAGATCAAGAGTGATGCCTCCGGTATTGGCATTGGAGCTGTATTGATGCAAGATGGCAAACCTCTTGCGTATTTTAGTGAAAAATTGAAAGGAGCTGCTTTGAACTATTCAACTTATGACAAAGAGTTTTATGCCGTGATTAGAGCTCTCGAACATTGGCAACATTACTTACTTTCAAAAGAGTTTGTGATTCACTCCGACCACCAATCCCTTAAGCACATTAAGAGCCAACACAAACTCAACAAGCGTCACGCAAAATGGGTGGAATTCTTGGAAAGATTTCCCTACATTCTCAAATATTTGAAAGGGTCTGATAATACCGTTGCCGATGCTTTATCTCGTAGACGTATCCTCTTAACGGAATTAAGTGTTAGATTTTTCAGATTTGAATGGATCAAAACCTTGTATGCATCCGATAAAGATTTTGGATTGCCTTATCACGTTTGCCAAACTAAGGCTGAAGGAGGATATAGTCTTATCGATGAATTTCTATTAAAGAATGGGAAATTGTGTATTCCTAATTGCAGTCTTAGACAATGCCTCATTAAAGAAGCTCATGGAGGAGGATTGTCTGGGCATTTTGGGGAAAAGAAAACCTCGAACTATTGAAAGAAAAATTTCATTGGCCTCACATGATGAAAGACGTACACCACTATGTCGAGAAGTGTATTGTTTGTAAGAAGGCTAAAAGCAAAGTTCTACCCCAAGGACTTTACCTTCCTTTACTAGTTCCTACACACCCTTGGGTAGAAATTAGCATGGATTTTGTTTTGGAGTTACCACGAACGGGACGTAATAAAGATTCTATACTCGTGGTTGTGGATAGATTCTCCAAAATGGCGCATTTTATCGCCTGCAATAAGACTGATGATTCTGCTGCTATAGCCGACCTATTCTTCAAGGAGATAGTTAGACTCCATGGGGTGCCTCAATCTATTGTGTCAGATCGCGATACTAAACTTTTTGAGCACTTTTTGGAAAACTTTATGGAAGAAGTTGGGGACTACATTATGTTTTAGTACATCTTTCCATCCCCAAACGGACGGCCAAACGGAAGTGGTCAATAGGACTTTGGAAACCCTTCTCCGAAGTGTCATAGGTAAGAATCTAACCAATTGGGACATATTACTACCCCAAGTTGAATTCGGTTATAACCGAAGCCTTCATTCCACCACCCAGCAAACGTCATTTGAGGTAGTATATGGTTTTAATCCGAACACACCATTGACACTTATTCCTATTCCAACCCAGGACCTAATTAACCCTTCGGGAGTGAATAAAGCAGAGCAAATGAAAAAGTTGTATGAAAAGGTTCGCCAAACCATTGAGAAGAATAACGCCAATTATGCGAAGCATGCGAATAAAGGACGAAATGAGGTAGATTTCAATGTTGGAGATTTGGTGTGGATACACCTTAGAAAAGAACGGTTTCCCGCCAAAAGACGCTCCAAGCTATTACCTAGAGCTGAAGGCCCCTTTAAAGTTTTAGAGCGCATAAATAACAATGCTTACAAATTGGAGTTACCTGGCGATTATGGGGTATCATCCACCTTCAACGTGCAAGATTTGTCCCCTTATATTGGAGAATTGGGACATGAAGACGAGGTTGAGCTAACGGATTTGAGGCCAAATCCTCAGCCACCCGGAGGGGATGACGTGCCTCGTAGGCTCGTTACTAGATCACAAACCCGGGCACAAAATTTAACTGTTCAATGTTCTAACGACTTGTCTCTTTTTGCAGGTTTCGATTCACTCATGGACTTCACTTGGGAGCCGACTAAGGAGGATGAGGAGAAGCCTTACCATGTCATTCATTGGAGCATTCGCACGGAGCTTGCTGATAGCCCCATGGGAATTTGTCTTCCCGGGCCTTAATTTGTAATTTTTAATTTTTAAAACTCATTGGCATACATTCGCCTTTATTGTAAGGATTTTATAATTGCATTTCATGCATTAGATTGTATGGTTAGGACTAGATGTATGGTGGTGGATTTGGGTTGGAGGAAGTTCAACAAAATATTCAAAGGAAAAGGCCCTACAATAAATGGAGCCCAATGGAAGCCTTGGCCTAAAGAAGAGCCCACAAAAAAGGTATAATTTTGCAAGTATAAAAGTTAGTGGCAACATGGATTGATGATGTGGCAAGATTCCCTCCATTGATCCATTTAGGCATGGCATTCATCTCCTCCCTAGGATGTGTGCTTGTTTGCCTTGATCTTGGCCATCCATCCTTTTTGATCCAAGGGCCTTAATCCACCTAGGACTTCTATAAATGCATTGTATTAGTGATTGTAGACAACTTTTGCTAAATCAATATACTACTATTTCTCTAAATCTCCCAAATTCCTTTGGTGATTTTTCCTTGGTTCTTTGAACCAAGAGGAGTTGGCCTCCATTGCTAGCCTAGCTTGGGTTGCTAGGTTAGCTCTTAATCATTCCCTCATCTTCTCCCTTGGGAGTTGAAACGAGGACGAAAATCTCCGGCCTACGGTGGTCGTTTTCTTCACGGAAAACGTGTATCCGGGAGCTTAAACCGTAAGCTCGCTCCTCGGATCCACCAAGGGTTTTCTTTACTTTTATTGCTATCACTTTTGCACACAAATCACTTTTTACTTTTCAGCTTTTCATTATCCACACACTCACTTTCTATTTTTTTATCTTTTCTTTATTTCCATTGCTTTACATTTCCTTGTCATTTCTAACATATATTGTCATCTTATTCTCTTTATTCTCTTGTAATTTTGCTTCTCTCTACTAACCTATAATCTCGGCCATCATCTTAACATTTGCCTTCTTTATTTCTTGCCTTTAGTTTAGTATTTTATTTCAATATTCAAATATTGTTTACTAGCACCCAACCGAGCACTAACCTAGCATATTCGTGGGTCGTACACGGGCTCCCTTTCTAGGGGCCCCCGTGTCAGTTAGGTGAACTTGAAAACAATTCTACCCTTGTTTAAATTGTCGTTGATATATCAATTGCTAATGGTTTACTTGCTGAAATTATATTGCTAAATCATTGAAATAGTGTGACAGAATATTTCAACAAATTTGGATAGTTGCTAAAGCACATAATTGCATATCTGAATATTATTTTGCTGACCATCTGTTATTGTTTATTGGTTTTCGGTTGATGTTGTCAATTTGCTGTGAAATTTTCAGAAATTGTTTGACTTTAGCATTGATTAATAGGTTGTTTTTCTTGCTGTATATTGCTGTGTTTTAGTACTGCTTAATAGACTATTTTTAGCTGCAATTGTTGTGACCTGTTTATTGGATTATGTTTCTTATTGTTGTTTTTATTTGCTGTTTTTGATAAAATGTTGTTTTACAAATTGGTTATCCGAATTTCTTTGAATTTGTTTACTGTTTAGCACTACATAATAACTATTTCAACTGTTGCATATCTAGTTAAAAGTCTTGTTTGTTTGATGTGTTTAATTTATGCTTGTTGTCCAAAAATTCAGCATGATAATCATTCCTAATTGGTTATTTTGTGAGCTGTTAGCTGAATTTTTAGATTATGCATGATTAATAACATCCTATCAATTGTTTGTTGTGCTTTATCCTTGATTAAAATACTGTTTCTTCATCTGCATTTGTTGTGATTCTTTTGGTGTTTGGATAATTGCTGAGTTTTAGTTTTCTTTAATGTAGTCTAGGTGTTGAAATGACCAGGAGAAACCAAATCACCTATTACCAATACCCTTGTGTTTATGAGCATCAACCTAGACATAAGAGGTATGATATTTCAATTCGTGAAAAAGAGTTATACATTCCTCCCTTTTGGGGCTCCTTTGATTGTAATGAATATTTTTCTTGGGTCAAAGAGGCAAATTTATATTTTGATTGTGGTTATTATACGGAAAAACGAAAAGTTCAAATAGCCACTGATAAGTTTAGAGAATATGCTAGTTATTGGTGGGCAACCCTCGTAACAAGAAGAAAGAAGAATTTTGAGGATGAAATTGTCACTTGGAGAATGTTAAAGGATGTAATGGAAAGAAAGTTTGCTCAAATTGATGACCAGTAAGAGTTAAATTTTTGATACCCTTCAAAAAGACTAAGCATACCCGAAACACCACCCTATTTAGAACCGACCCTTCGACCTTCTTTAAGGAAACCAAACCCAACCAAACCACCACCTAGGTTAGATTCATACTACGATAAGTTTAAGGGGAAGGAAACTCACAAAATAATTGAAGAGAAAGTCATAGGAGAAAACACCTTAAGACCTAGAGCTAGGGACATCAAGTGTACCCAATACTTAGGCCGTGGACACCTAGCCAATGTTTGTCCTAGCAAACCCACAATGCCCTTAGAAGTAAGCACCTCAAAGCCTAGAACTAGAAACATTAAATGTTTTCATTGTTTAGAGTTCGGACATGTAGCATTTCTATGCCCTATCAAGACCTCAAGGAAATTATTAGAGAATGCTAAGGAAGTGGAAATTTTAGAAGAAAACATTGTAGAACCTCTTATCCAAACTGAGTACATTGAAGATTTTGGAATTGATAATCTATTTGAGGAATCTCTCCTTGAGGATGAAAGTGAGCAAATGGTAGAAACCATGGAAGCCCTTGAGCCCCAAGAAATAGTGACCAAAACCGATCACTTCCACAATTTTAAATCTTTTGAGGTTATCATTTTTCATGACCCATTTTATTACAACCTTAGAGATGAAATTTTAGTTGAGGACCTTGTTGAGCCAACTTATCTTTTAGAGGGAACTTTTTATGCAAAGTATGCTCCAACGCCTATTCCCCACATCCAACAAGAGTTCTACCTAATGGATAAGAACTACCTAGATCCTTTTATAATCCAAACCGAGAGTAGAGTTTATCATTTGAAAGGATATGTTTTCCCCCTTTTCTTCTCTTGGACTAAGAAGGCTAGAAATTTTTGTAGAGTCCTAAATTACCCTAGCAATGAAAAGTCTAGGAAAATTTTAAATGATTTAGTTCACGTATTTATTCCGCCAAACCATCTAATTTCTTGGTTCTTTAGAACAGGATAGAATATTTTAGATTTTGCTTTGTTTTATTTTGCATTTTTATTTTTGCCTAATATAATTGAGCATAATAATAAATAATTCTTGTTTAAAAAGAATTATACCATCATGCTCTCTTGTGATTTTGTAGATTACTTCATTTCCATTGCTTATGAAGAATATAATGTTTGTTCTGCAATGAAGTCATTATTTAAAGATATGATAAGATCTTTGACGCATGATAATATGTTGAATTTTTATACTTTGGAATCTTATCGCATTTCCATTTCATTGCATCCTTATGATAGATTCTTAAAGAATGTTTTGCTCTTGAATGGTTTGAAAATATTTTTTAATGATAGTCTCTTATGTTTCAAAACCATTTATGTTGAAAGAAAGAAAATTGACGGTCCAATTATGAATGAATTTTGTTTGTGTCCTTTCTTAAAGGATGAAATGAATTTGTTGAGTTGGTTTACTTTTTGCAATAGACCATTGATTTTTTTTATTATGGATCTTAGCATGATAATCCAAGTGAATTTTCTTGAACTTGCAAATTATTATGATGTTAAGTTCACCTTTATTTTGAAACCCATGCATGAACTTACCATTTATACAATGAAATTTAAATGTGGTTATCTTGTTAGGTATTATGCTTTGCTGTATAGGTTTTACATGTTTATTAAGCGTTTGATTTCTCTATTTAAAGCTTATAGCATGTTGAACTCTTTTGAATTTGAAATCTATTTTGTCGAGATCAAGCATGACTTTCATGATCTTTTTTAAGTTATTTCTAACATTTTGGAAAAGGATTGTTTTTCTTGTATCTCTTTTTGCTTTGAGAAAAGAAAAAACCCCTTTATCACCTCCATGTTTTCTAAGTCCATCAACCAAGATGTAGCAAAGAAAGTGGTGAGTACTTTACCAATAAGGTATGTGCAACTTGACTATTTATTAACTTGGCTATTTAGAATTGAATGGATAAGAGATTATTTTGATGATATTCTTGATTGGATTTTTGGACTTATTCATACTAATCCTTCTTTGAATTTCACTCTTGAATATTATTTTAAAGAGGATTCATTTTGTTTAGTAGCACATAATATAGTTCATGTTTTCTTGCATTTATTTTTGAACTTACAATATTATGTGATGGATATAATTATTAGTCATTCCATGAATGCATATCTTGATTTCAATTTAGAACATTTATGCTTGTTAAAATACTTTTGTTTGATCTCAAATTAGAGGAAACTTTGAATTTTAAGTTTGGAAATAGCTTTATAATTGTGCCTCTAGTTTTTGATTTGGAGTATAACCTTTTGTGGAAGCTAATATTATTGAGAAATGTACTACTCCACCCTCTGCCGAATCCATGGCCAAATTTTTCTTCTAATGCCTTTAATTGTTTTGTAGGCTTTATGGATAAAAATAGACTCAATAACCCCAGGATAGTGGCAAAAGTGCAAAGAGGAAACTCTTTAGATTTGAGGTCAAATCTTCTCCCTTGACACGATTTAGGTCCCGATACTTGCACTCTTGTGATCCAAATGCAATGGGACTTGATGGAGTTGAAGAAAGTCTCCAAAGAGCCGAAGCTTGGAGACAACCGGTGCTCTGAATTTCGGATATTACACACCAAATTCAAGAACCACCTAGAAGCTTACCTTTTGGATATTACGCACCAAAGGAAGAGGCCTCGAATGGGAGCTTCAAATCGGATATTACTCACCGATTGAGAATTACCCAGAAAATAGAAAAAATGGAGGATCACTCTAACGAAGAAGATGAACTTCTGTAATTTGAAAATTGGCCAAAAGACCATTACAAAGCATTCAGAACAATGTTATATAGCCCTTTGAATGACCGAGAGCCTTCGGAAGAAACAGAAAAGGAAAAATTCATCAACGGAAGATAGCTGTTGGAGATAATATAGCCGTTGGAGCGTCGACACTCTCGGCCAAGTAGGAGCAACCTTGCTGTCCGGCTCACTCAACTGCTACCTGGTTCCCTGATGAGCTGCTGCCTGGTTTATTTTTTTAAACTTGGTTCATTGCTGACCGGTTGATATGCCCACGATTTCGATCCATCGAGCACAAGTCAAGGTATGTATTGATTTTATCTAACTAATGGACTTGTGGAATTTTGTAGGTAAATTGGCTCAAGGCTTGAAGTGAATCAAAGAAGAAAGAATTTGTTTTCCTTAAATTCAAATTATGTAACCGAGCCTTGAATTTAATTTGTATATTTTTAGGAAACTTTAGTTTTGTTTAAAACTCGTTATTTGGCAAACTTTAGCCTTTTAGAATGTATGTTTGTAATAGTCTTCAAAAAGGGATGCTAAACCAAGGTGAACCAAAGGCTGAACCAAGTGAACCGAGGCCAAAAGAATCCTGAACCAAGGCTGAATCGGCCGAACCAAGAGGAACCAAGCCTGAACCGGCTGAACCAAGAAGAATAAAGGGCTGAACCGGATTGAACCATGGTGAATCAAAGCTGAACCAATTGCAAGAGGAGTGAACCGGCCTGGAGTGCATTTCCAGCAGACCGAACCGCCAGAAGCTCCAACGGCCATTTTCCTAGCTGTTGCCCGACATTTCTGCTGAAGCTATCTCCTCCTTCTCTTCTGATTCTCCTTCTGTATTTAACTTCTCTTCCACTTTTGTAATCGTTTGGTTAATCTGTTGAATATTTGGAAACTCCAGAAGAATTTTTCTCCTTGTTCGAAGCAATCTCCGCGCGCGAAAGAGAGAGCTTCTCTCGGTGCTTCATCGGCGCGTAGTGCCTGGATGAAGCTACCAGATTGCACCCCGAGCTCGTGGCTGCTAGGAGGTGTTCTTAGCCCTTCTCTTCCTCTTTCAAGCAATGGAAGCAAGGAAGAAATGGGCGAACGCCATTGTCCCCTCCACCGAGAACTCTTTCGCTGGCAACGAAGGATTTCCGTCTCCGAAAACGCCGAGTCATTTCTGGGTCAGCTTTGGGCCTTCATTCTCCCTCCTCTATCATTTTTGCACCATTTTGAGCAACACCCACCTCCTCAAGTGCTCGGTAACGCTCTCTTCCCTCCTCGCCATTCTCCCTGTGTTTCCTCTGTTCTTTCGTCTGTTCAGTGTCTGTTTTTGGGGTGTTCACAGAGCACCGATCATGGTTTTTATCTTAAGTCTTCTGCATGCATATTTTCACTCCATTTACAGACCTGTAGCTTATCACCGGTTCAGATGTTGTTTGGTCTTTTGATGCCCGGTTCTCTTCTAGTTGTTTGCGCCATTTTCTTGGTCAGTGTTACACTCCCTTTTAGCCTGTTGCTTTCTCTTGTCAAGCTCCTTCTCCATGCTTTAAGATGGTATTTTCCTACAAAAATAACACACCGGTTAGACGATAAATTGGTTAAATTACTTACCTGGGTTTGTGATCGATGGATAAGTCTCGTAGGCATATCATCATTTCCAGGTGATTGAGGATTTGTCCTCAAATCCAAAGGGTGGCTTCTTTGCACTCCTTGGTGATGCATGAGCATCATCAATGGCTCCTTGAGAGAGACACCTACAAAATTGAGCTAACTCGTAAAAAGAGAAATTCAGCCATGGGCTGGGCTGTGGTCGAGGGATGCTAATCCTAGGCACATCACTTCCTTGGAAGATCGAGCTAAATGGGAGCCAAACCGGTGCCCTACGGTGGTAGTTATTCCTACGGGAAAACTTGCCCCCGGAAGCTTTTTGTTCGCTTATTCATCACATTGTCGGTCATATTCATCTTACACACCGAGGACGTTGTTTGTATTTTGTGTGTTTAACATGGGTTCCTTTTTTGGGTAGCCCCGTGTCAGGTGGTATCAGAGCCTCACTTCTGTGGGCCGGTTAGGCAGCACATCAGACAGACCGTCGATTGAAGCAACCATCCTACGGGGTGTCCCTGTAAGATCGCCGACTGAGGCAATCGCCCTTAAAGGGTGAAGGGATGATGTGATACCACATCGGAAACAGAGAGTTGTGTGAGTTAGTATATATATTGGGTCCAAACCTCCACTCTTAAGCGCGCTTTTGGGAGGAGTAATGTCTCACTTATGTGGGCCGGTTAGGTAGCACATCAGGCAGACCGCCGATTGAGACAGCCATCCTACAAGGTGTCCCGGTCAGATCGCCGACTGAGGCAATCGCCCTTAAAGGGTGAGGGGATGATGTGATACCACATCGAAAACAGAGAGTTGTCTGGACTAGTATATATATTAGGTCCAAACCTCCACTTTTAAACCCGCTTTTGGGAGGAGTAAGGGACCTGATATGATATCACAATACGTTTAGTATCATGTAAGCACTGGACAAAATGAGGATCTCATTCTCGACATTAATTCAGAATATAGGATAATCAGCTACCTGCCAAAATTTAATCTGTTACATTTTTTATAATTTTAGTGGTTAGATACATATGGTACTCTGGACTCATCATCAATAGAAAGCTTCAAATTGATTTTAACCCAATAATATATTATGTATCAGAAGTAAAGGTTTTGAGGTACATATGGTACTCTAGACTAAGTCTTTGGTCGAGAAATATGGTTGGTTTCTTTAGAAAATTTGCGACCAAAAGACATTCATTGGGGCATTAAATAGCTAGACTTTGACATGCGTTCGCTCTATTTTCCCTAGTCTGTCTCATTCACACCCGCGTACTCTATTCCATCATTTCAAACAAATCAAACAGCCTTATAGCCTAGGGACAGATCAAACCAGGATACACAGGTAACCAAGGAGATGACGAAAAAGTGAGAGAGAGCAGGCAGGCTGCAAGCATGGGGAGACTAAGAAAGTGCTTTTAGGTTAAAAAGTGAATCGCCAATCTTGATCAAAGGGAACAACAACAGTGCTTTTAACCTGTTACAAAGTTTTACTTGTGAATATAATGATGATGGAATCTATCATAAGATTTGGAGGTGACGTGCCAGTTCGTCGTTGGCTCACTTGCCCGTTCTCATTCCAATCCTTTGATTTCTATGATATTTAAAGTCAAACTTAGGCACTAATCCAATTTTTAGGCCATGTCAAGACCCTTGTATTTATTTTAATATTTTATAAAATTAGTGCATTGTTTTTCATTAATATTGATGGAGGATTGGCGTTTGTTCTTGGGCTCAAATTAATTTATCTTTAAAAAATAAATAATTTAGCTAAGTGAAATAAAAATGGGTAAATTGGCTCATGTATTTGCTGTAGGCACCTAATTTGCTTACCAACTTGCTCAAAATTAGTTGGAGCAACAGATAAATGTCGAAGGAGAATCAATTCAGATTGATATTTTTAGTGGCCATGGGAAAAAAAAATCATCAGCCGACCGGGCGTGAAGAGGCTCAGGTCGGGTCTGATCGGTCTTGGGGGGATTACGACCCAACCAGGCCAAACCCACCTCCAAAAGGGTAGTCCGAGGTCAGCCCGCAGGCATCCGACCACCAACGACCAGCTGAAATCTAGCCAGAATTAGATGGATTTCGCTTAGTCTGAGAATTTGGCGAAGTCTGCTGAAAATCTACCGAAATTCAGCTAAGGCCCCGACCAAACTGGAAAAAAATTTGCAGCTCCAACCTAAGGTCGTGCATGGGCAAGCCAATTAGCCTTTTGCCTAAGCAGATGAGCAAGAGATTGAAATGGAGTAAATAAATAAATTTTAAAATATGTTTCAATTAATGTAAATGTCTTCTCTACATTTTTTTAAAAATGATTTATTTTTAACTTTATTATATGTTACAAATATTTCTTAAACTCTTCAGTACTTTTAATGAAATTATAGATATCAACTACCCACCGAGCCCATCACTGCAGTTGAGTCGAGTCCATTTTGGCTCGAGCGTCGAGCCTGGCTCTAGACTAGAAGGCGAGTCGAGCTGAGATCTTCTTATTGGCTTGCGAGCCCGTCTAGTTCGATCCCAGGCAAGCTCGCCAACAAGTCGGCTTGTTGGCTCTCCTCTTTCTATCATGTCTTCTTCCCATTGCTCTTCTAATCTAATTTTCAAAAAATTTACTTTGAAGATAGGTTAATTTAAACCCACTAACCAACACCTACAAAGGCTTTTTGTTCTCACTAACTTCTTCTACATACTTTCTCATATTTATACACGTCTCGCCATGAACTTCTTTGTTCATCTTTCCAATGTGATAATAAATAGAAATTTTGTAAGGTCACGAGAAAATTAATCATCAGTGTCCATAACATCATGATTAAAAGTCAAATCCGAAAAGTGTGATAAACCCTAAAGACAAAAATAAAAGACCACCGAAAGCTCCACCATTTACTCATTCTCTCACTTTCCCTTGTGTCATTTCATTCCACTGAACCAAAAAAAAAAAAAAAAAAAACATAAAATTCTCTCACTCGCCGGTAACAAGGGTGATCATGCAGTCTGATAACTCGGAGCTCCACCGGTTGCTCGCTGCAAATGGTTTCTTCGACGTCGGACGTCAAAGCTTGTGCAGCTCTTCCTCGTACTATCCTGTCGATCAAGTTTCTGCAATTTCAGATACGCTTCCACCTCTCAATGAAAAAGCTCTCGCTGCTCTCAGAAATCATAAGGAGGCTGAGAAAAAAAGGAGGGAGAGGATAAATTCTCATCTCGATAAACTAAGGAATCTTCTTCCCTGTAATTCCAAGGTAATTTCGTCACTTTGTTTGCGTTTCAATTTGTTTTTATACCTAGTTTAAATTTGGTCGTACTTTGAGCGGTGTTTTTATTTTTCCTTCTAATTTTGAATTTTGAGCATTTTGTACGATAATTACTTCAAAATTTTCAACTGTTGACTTCAATTTTGTCCGGGAAAAATAGCTGAATTTCTTAGCTATTCAGAGATTTTTGGAGTTTTTTTATTTTTTTGCATTTCTAAAAATTGTTGAATATGAAGTCGATCAATTTTCAAGTTTCCGTTGCCTCGGAAAATATTGTGTTCAATACAACAAATTATGGCGTTTTGTTTCCAAGAAAGTGTTTTCCAGCAGCTATTATCGGGTTCAAAGTTCAAAATACAATACCCAGAATCTGAAAAAGAAAAAGAGAGAAAAGGCTTTCTAGTTTCTAGGGTTGTTTGTTTGGGAAAGTAGCCAGGCTTTTTAAAAAATTAGGGTTCTTAATCTATTTTTTTATTTTATTAGACCGACAAAGCTTCTCTTCTTGCAAATGTTGTTCAACGCGTGAAAGATCTAAAGCAACAAGCTTCTGAAATCTCTGGGATCGAGACTTTCCCATCAGAAATTGATGAAATCTCTGTGCATTCCGGCAATTATTCCGGGGACGGGAGAACGATTTTCAAAGCCTCTTTGTGCTGCGAAGATCGCTCGGACCTAATACCAGACCTCATCCAGATCCTAAACTCTCTCCACTTGAAGACTCTCACAGCAGAAGTGGCAACTCTCGGAGGAAGAATCAGAAACGTTCTCGTTGTCGCCCCAGAAAAAGATTGCAGCGTTGAATCAGTCCATTTCCTACAAAACTCGTTAAGATCACTGCTAGACAGCTCAAATTCGAGCGAGCGATCAAAGAGAAGACGTGTTTTGGATCCCAATGACATATCTTGACGGATAGAGTATTGATTTTGGCTTGTTTTAATTCTGTTTTCTTGTGTGGTTTACTGGAAAAGTAGAAATTTTGTTCTGTAAGAAAGTGTGTTTATGGTTTTATGGTGTTTTTGGAATCTTTTTGGTGTGATCTTAGGTTGAAGAAAGTAGAAGAATATGAAAGCAGAAGGGAGGAATCAGAAAAGGAAAATCTTTGTGTGAGTTCCGAAGCTAAGGAATAAGATAATATCTTGACGTATAAGAACCTTTGTTTTCACAGAGATTCCTAATTTACCTGATTCTTGTGGGTAGCAGCAGATTCCCGACTTCATATTCTGGATATATTCGTAATTTCCTCATGGAAAAAGCTGAGTTATGGGTAATTTCATTGCACATAAATAAAATTTTTAAGTAGATTTTTTGCAATTTGGAAGTCAAAATGTTCCGGCAAAATCCGTTATTTTTAAATAAATAATATTTTTTAATAAATTTTAAGGAAAAATGTAAAATAAACATAGATATTTAAGAAATAAGCAAAAAAAAGAAAACATCTTTGAGTTTAGGCAAAAAAAAGGAAAGATATTTGAGAAATAGACTAAAAAAAGAAAACTAGCGGTTTTTTGCTTCAGGCACGGCGAGAGGTCGGCTGGTCCGATCGGACCAGCCGGCCTCCACTTATTTATATTAAAAAATTGGACCAGTCGGCCTCCACTTATTTTTATTAAAAAATAATGGGGAGGCCGGCTGTATTTTTTTAATAAAAAATGGGGAGAGTCCGGCTGGTCCGATAACCAGCATGCCTCCCATATTTTTTTAAATAAAAAATGGGGAGAGGCCTCAGTCCGATTGGACCAAAGGCTGCTCCCCCTATAAAAAATTTATTGTTTTACTTATTTTTAATTTTATTTTTTATATTATATAAATTTTAAAAAAATAAAAAATAAATAAATTAACATTATTTGAAAATAATTACAACAGTCACTTGCATCATAATTAATAATAGTTAATTATTGAATTCTTAACTACCCTCGCACAACTGTGAGAATCGATAAAAATCTTTATTTCATAGATTTGCCGGCCTCTCAAAATATTTTAATAAAAAAAACCGAGAGGCTTGCTGGTTCGATCGGACTAGCCGGCCTCTGCCCCAATATAAAAATTCCCTTCCCCAGTTCAAATTCACACCTCCAAGCATCTCTCTAATATTCTCTCTCGAATATTTTCTTACTCCGATGATATTTTTCCTCGTTCCGAACGAAAGGTAAAATTTTTTGTGAAGAAATATCAATGAGTTTTTATTTGGGAAAAAAATGAAATTGTATACAGGAAATTAAAGATGAAATAAGTGAATATTTGTTGCAAAATGGTTATGGCATCAAATTCCATCACTGCGACAAATGATGACTGACGGCTAAATGCGTAGAAGGTTGTGCATGGCGAGTGCATGCGTCGCGGATGGAAAACGAGCAAATCTATGAAATAAAGAGTTTTATTGATTCTCACAGCTGTACGAGGATATTTGAGAATCTAATAATTAATCGTTATTAATTATGATGCAAGTGACTGTTGTAATTATTTTCAAATAATGTTAATTTATTTTTTTTATTTTTTTTTAAATTTATATAATATAAAAAATAAGTAAAACAATAAATTTTTTATAAGGAGAGCAGCCTCTGGTCCAATCGGACTGAGGCCTCTTCCCGATTTGACCAACCGACCTCTCGCTGTGCCTGAAGCAAAAAACTGCCAAGTTTTTCTTTTTTTGCCTATTTTTCAAACATCTTTCTTTTTTTGCCTAAACTCAAAGATGTTTCCTTTTTTTGCCTATTTCTTAAACATCTATGTTTATTTTGCATTTTTCCCTAAATTTTATACATTATTGAAGGTCAAATTGTTTGGTGTTGACTTGAATAGTTGAAATTTGTTAATGTTTGGTCATATAAGATTTTTTTGTCAAATGGGTAAGAATTGAGAGTTACCGCATAGTTTAAAATCTTAAAATAATATTAAGGTTCAGACAACATTTAGATTTCCGCCAAATATAAATAAATTAATTATTTTAAAAAATATTTTTAGTAGGAAGACTTGGTGAAGTAAATAGTGGTTGATAATATAATCTTTGGTCATGATTTCCGATATGAGTACTTTGGTCTACATGAAATTTGTAGTTGGAAGTAAAGTACTAATTTTCTTGTTAATATTGAATTTGATGTTCATCAATTTCGCAACATTTTCTTACAAAATTTTGTTAAAGCATCTATAACTATATGAAATAAAACAAAAATAAAATAAATTTTTTATTTTAAAAAGGGGCTGAAGCCCCCCTTATTACTCGGTAGAACGCGAGAGAGAGAGAAAGGGGAGAGGACCAAGAGAGTGGATTTCGGCCTTTTAGCGTCTCATTCATGCTTTTGAGACATCAATTTTCGAGTTCTATCAATGTTCTTCAAGAGTATACGGATTTCAAACTTCTGTTTCGTTCATTTTCATGTTTTGAGTTCGAAAACTCAAAATATTGTTGGTTGAAATCATTGTATATTGGTCGTTTAAGAGTTCTAAGTTTGTTGATATGATTTTTCTATCGAGTTTTTGGGTTAAATCACAAGAAATCGGAGTTTTTCTGATTTGACCGGCGGAGAAACGCGTTGCAAACTAGTTCTGAAGAGATAAATCACCTCTATTACTTCGCCGGTTCGTAGCTCACATTTTACGGTCGACGGAATCCCTCTATGCTTCAGCTGCAACAACCGGTACTCACCCTTTCAACAGTTTGCTCAGCAAGTTGCTTCTCTCTCGGCGTTATTCCTATTATTCCCAAAAGCACACACACACTTCTTATTTGCAAGAACAGCAACCTGAAGCAGAGAAGACTTTCTTCAATAATGGACCAAGGCCATTATGGATCCGAGCCCATACATTAGGCCCGGATCTCAACAAAGTTCCCTTACAGGACGTGTGGGCTCCGACAAACCCGTTCTTCGCCGACAAACCTCGAGATTCTCCTTTGACAAAGGCTTCATCAACATATCTAAATTGTTCTCACTAGTGTTCACTTTTGCCAAGTGTAACTGCTTCGTTACGAGTAAATCTCGAACCCAATGATACCTCACATCAATATGCTTGGACCTGGAATGAAACGACGAATTCTTGGAGAGTTGGATAGCACTCTGGCTATCGCTGAACACAATGTACTTCTTTTGGTGTAAACCCAAGTCCTCAAGGAATCTCCTCATCCACAAAGCCTCCTTGTAACCCTCAGTAATAGCAATGTACTTGGCTTCTATGGTGGACAGCGCAACGCACTCTTGCAACTTTGATTGCCAAGACACGACTGCCCTTGAAAAAGTCATCAAGAATTCTGAAACAGACTTCCTGGAATCAACGTCACCGGCCATATCTGAGTCGGTATAACAAACTAGCATAGGATCACTGCTACTGAAACACAAACACAACCTGGAAGTACCTCGGAGATATCTGAGTATCGACTTCACTGCTTCCCAGTGTTTTTTGCCAGGATTAGAGAGGAACAGGCTAACTACTCTAACAGAATGAGCAATATTGGGTCAAGTACAAACCATGACATACATCAAACTGCTAACTGCATATGCATAATGAACTCTACTCATATTTGTCTTGTCTTTCTCACTTGTAGGACATAGCTCCAGATTGAGCTTGAAGTGATCTGCAAGTAGAGAACACACAACTTTGGCCTTGCTCATGTTGAACCTTTTAAGTACCTTCTCGATGTAGTTTTCCTGAGACAACTAAAGTTTCTCATTCTTTTTATCACGAAAGATCTTCATACCAAGTATTTTCTTCGCCACACCCAGGTCTTTCATCGTAAAGGACTTGGTCAGCTCTTCTTTTAACTTAGTTATCTTGCTTGTATCACGGCCTATGATATACGTATCGTCAACATACAAGAGAAGAATAACGAAGTCATCATTGGAATACCTCTTGATGAACACACAATGGTATGACGATGTCCGGCTGTACCAGTGACTCACCATGAAAGAGTCAAACTTCTTGACCACTATCGTGGAACTTGTTTGATGCCATACAAGCTCTTCTTCAACTTGCACACAAGTTGCTCTTTTCCTTTGACTTTGAATCCCTCAGGCTACTCCATGTAGATCTCTTCCTCCAAGTCACCATGAAGAAATGCAGTTTTTACATCAAGTTGCTCGATCTCCAAATTCAAACGCGCAGCTAAACCAAGAGCAACTCGAATCGAGGACATTTTCACCACCAGTGAGAATATTTCTTTAAAGTCGATTCCTTTCTTCTAATTGTGCCCCTTAACAACTAACTGAGTCTTGTACTTTGACTATGAGCTATCATTTTCAGTCTTTAACCTGTAGATCCATCTATTCTTGAGAGCTTTCTTGCCTTAAGGTAATTTCACCAAGTCATACGTGTGATTCTCGTGAAGAGATTGCATCTCCTCTTCCATGACTTTCAACCACTCTTTCTTCTCATTAATGGAAGTCGCCTATTGGTAAGTATCTAGCTCTCCAGCATTTGTGAGTATCACATACTCATATGAGGTTATCTCATTGAAGGGCGCCGCTCTTTAGTGGATCTTCTCAAAGAAAGTTCATCTGGCAACTCTTGAACCTCTTCTTCGACTTGCTCAGTCGGTTCAATATTATCAGCAGTGGCGACTTTGCCAATTGCGAGACAGATATCATGCTCCGGCTCCGCTCTCCCTTGATCAAAATGCTCTGGAGGTGTAGAAATTTGATCTAAATCAATCAAATCATCACTGTACCTATCTGCCATTTATGTCTTATCGATGTCTTTGATGCCTTGGTCTTCCACGAACACGACATCTCTGCTTATGAAAAATTTTTTCTTTACTGGATCATAGAACCTGTAGCCAAACTCATCAAGACCATAGTCGATCAACACACACGGCCCTGTCTTCATATCGATCTATGACTGCTCGTCTTTTGGAATGTGAACAAAGCATTGCACCTAAAGATGAGCAGATGATTATAAAATACTTCTTTTCTTGACCACGTTTTGTCTGGAACTTCGAAACCCAACAGAACACTCGACGTGAGATTCAAAACATGAACCACTGTACTCAAGGCTTCACCCCAAAGGGATCTCAGCAACTGTAACTGAGAAAGCAAACATCTCACTCTCTCAACAAGTGTCATGTTCATTCTCTCAGCTAAACCGTTCAACTGAGGAGTCTTCGGAGGTGTCTTTTGATGCCGAATACCATGCCCTCTGCAATACTCATCAAAAGGGCTGCAGTACTCACCTCCATTATCTATTCGGATACACTTGAGCTTCACACTTGTTTCTCTTTCAACCTGAGCATGAAACTGCTTGAAGACGTCTAACACTTGATCTTTTGACTTCAACAGATACACTCAAATCTTCCTTGAATGATCGTCGATGAAAGTCACAAAGTAAAGAGCACCATCAAGTGTTCTTGTCTTCATTGGACCGCACACATCAGAGTAGACAAAGTCAAGTATGCTCAGTTTTCGCGAGTGAGGAGCTCTCTTGAAGGCTATTCGAGTCTGTTTGCCTGCCAAACAATGAGCACACTGTTTAGAGAGCCTCCTTTTATACTTGATAACAGATTCTTCTTGGCTAGAATCATCAATCCCTTCTCGCTCATATGGCTAAGCCGGTTGTGCCAAAGATCTACCACGCTCTCATGGTCCACCGTATGGACTATGGAATCTGCGATCTTCGCATGAATCACATACAATGAGGAGCATTTTTTTACCCTCGCCACAATCAAAGAGCCTTGGTGAGCCTCCATTTTTCATCACGAAAGGTATTGCAAAATCCTTCGTTGTCGAGCTTGCCGGTCGAGATCAAATTCATGCAGATGTCATGGATGTGCTTCACACCTCTCAAAACCAAGGTGTTGCCATTGTCGGTCTCCAAACACACGTCTCCCATACCAATGGCTTTTGCAATGCCATCATTTCTCATCCTTACACTTCCAAAGTCATCAGAAGTGTATGACGTGAAGAAATTCCTCCGCAAAGTGGCATGTATCCAAGCGCCATTATCGATCACCCAACTCGTATCTTGGGGAGTGAGATTGACGACGTCTCCGTCGTACACAATAAAGAACTCCTCGGTGGCCGTGGCTACATTCTTGTCTATATCATCCACTTCGGTCTTCTTTTCCTTTCCCTTGGCATTCGGATTTTCTCGAAGAAACTTTCGACAAAATCTCTTGATGTGTCTCTTCTTGCCACAATGATGACACTCAAAATTTACATATTTTTCTGACTTGCTTTGATTTCGGTTTCTGTTGCTCGCACCTTTGCTTTGACTCATCCCCCTATTTTTGATGATTAGGACGTCTAACTGTGAAGAAGAAGAACCGGTCGACTTTCTTCTCATCTCCTTATTCAAAACACTACTCTTGACTACATCCATAGCCAAAACACCATCCGAGGCTGAGTTGGACAACGACATTCTGAACTTCTCCCACGAGTCCGGTAAGGTTCCAAGAAGCATCAATCCCTAGACCTCTTCATCGGACTTGATTTTCATTCCAGCCAACTGATTGATAACTTCCTGAAATGTATTCAAGTGATCGGTCATTGCTTTTTCATTTTGGTACTTCAACCCTAGAAGCTGTTTGATAAAAAATAACTTGTTATTGCCAGTCTTCCGAGCATATAACTTCTCAAGATTTTTCCACAAGCTCCGAACGTTCTTTTCCTCACTGACATGGTTGAGGACGTTATTATCCACCCAGTGCCGAATGTAACCGCACACTTGATGATGACACAATTTCCATTCGAAGTAAGATTTATTTGCTGGCTTTGCATCAGTAAACACGGGCAAATAATAGTCTTTCACATAGAGAAGATCTTTCATCTTCCCTTTCCACACATGATAGTTAGAGTCATTCAACGTAACCATCCAGCTCGAATTACTCTCCATGATTCAAACACGGCACTCGGACGACAACAAAACAAATAGCCAAACCAGCAAAACTCAATAAAGTACACAGCTTTATGGTTCACAAAACACAGCTTCACACACAGAAAACTAGCAAAGCACACAGCTTCGCGGTTTGCAAATCGAAATTCCTCCTTCACTCACGTTGGCAGTAGGACAGAGCGTGCGTCGGCAATCTATGAAAAACTTTAACTGTTTTGTTGAAGAACTAAATAGCAAACTCAAGAAAACAGAAACCTTTCATGCTTCTGTTGAAGAACTAAATAGCAAACAATACCAAAAACCAAAAACAACAGAAAATTGACCTTCGTCGTGCTTCCCTTGTGTAGCAACGCATAAGATAGACTCTGAGAATGAGGGGGGGATGAATGGTGGAGGCGCAGTGATTCTGTATGCGGGTAACACTTCGGAGAACGAGCAGAACTCTGCTTCAGATCGACACAGCAGCGCCGTGCTGCTCTATGCGAGTTTCTTCTGTTCGTGATTCTTCACTGTCGGCGATAGACAGCGACAAACTCTTTTGAACGTAAATGGCTGATCGAGGTTCGACGGAACAGCTTTGTTCTGTGCGTGTAACACTCGAAATTTTCGTGTCATGATTTTTAAACACGAATCCAGAATATTAAAGTTCTACTGTCTCTTTTTATAATAGGAATTAGTATTTCTCGCTTAATGGGGGAATATTTTGGAGGTAAATCGGGGGAACTTAAGGTAAGGCAACTCCTCTTTGGTAACATTTTAGCTAGAAAGCTAGGTTAAGTGGCAAAATGGTAATTGAGGAAGTTAATGTTAGTATTTAAAGGTAAAACCTCCCTCTCATTTCCATCCAGCCGACTCCTCTCTCTTTCTCTACGATTTCTCCTTCCCTTCAGCGACTTCCCTTTCGCGCAGCCACGGCTTCCTAGCAACCGATTCTTCCTCCTCCGTTTTCTTCAAGATTCAATCCCTAAGTAAGATTCTAAGTATTATGGACGGTTAACCTTCGATTTTGGAATTCATATTGGTTCAGGTTTGAAGTTCTAAGGCTTGGAAATGTTAGAGTAATGTTAGTATTTATGGGACTGTTCGTATCATTGGCTTAGATGTTGGAATGTTAGTTTAAACTGTTGGTAGTCGAAGGTTTAAGTGTCATTAATGTAGGTGGAAATAAACTATGCACACAAGGTGAGATTAGCTGAATTTCTAGGAGATTTTCTTAGTTAGGATTTTGCTAGTTTTGAACTCGGTCTAATTAGGATTGATTTTTAACATTGAAATATGAAATGTTCTAGGTGGAAAAGACTTCAAGTGAAGGCACGACATTGCTGAGGAGTCCAGATAAGTGAGTGTGTTAGGGACCCGGCCATTAGGGCCCTACATCACAAGGATACTAGGATTGTGGTTTTGGTGATTTGTTTGATGTCTATGATCCGTTGAGTGTTATGCTGTGATAAGTATAGTTTCATGACATGTTATACGATGATGGTTTGCTTCCTGTAGTGTAATGTTCTCTTACTCATTCATGTACATGCATCATGTTTCCTCCACTGATACACGAAAATATTTTACATGTATGATTTATGTAAAGAATTGAAAAGAAGAGACTAAGATTATGAAATGTATGTAATGATTAAGTGAGGGTTGGAGTGGTCTGGCCATGTCACTGTCCATGCAATGGACCAAGATTACTGTTCGTGAGGACCATGTACACGCACTCTGTCTACCTTCCAGCACGATCCGCTCATTAATCCATGTTATGTGAACGATGAACAAGAACATGATTCCCATGATAAGATCAAGAACACGAATATGAACATGACCCCCATGATCTGAATAAAGAATGTGAACATGATTTTATTAAGTATGTATTCATGAGCACTTATGTATGTGTTGCACTCCTTACTAAGCATTAGGCTTATAGTTTAAACCTTATGATGTTGGTGACGAGTTTGGAGGTGAGGACCTCAAACCAAATGAAGATGTTTAAGTCTGGTTGCTTGATGGTGCTCAATGCGGGATTTGTGGCTGGGCGGCGATTTGACCCATGGATGGTGCTCCTAGTTAGTTATGGTATAAGACGTTGATAAAGAAATATAAGTAGAAAAGAATTTTTATATGTTAACAAGTATTTGACTTATTCAGTACATGTTTAAGCTCTAAGAATATTTATTATTAAAGAATTTTCCTTCTGTGTTAAGTTTTCCGCTACGAGTTTATGTCGAGGTTAACGGTGTGTGATGACCCGGATCTGTAAGTATGGTACGATGGCTGCATGAACCGGAACCCGGATGGCGGTACGTCCTCGCGGGCGAACCGGAAGGTGACGGGTCGTAAAAAGGGGGTCGTCACAATCCCACAGCGCTTGGGGAAGTATGTGGAAATGAAACATATGTAAAGAGATCCTCCCAACATAGTAAGACGCGTTTTGGAGCACAATTGGCAACGGATCCCATAAGAACTCCGAAGTTAAAAGTGCTTCGGCGAGAGCAATTCCAGGTTGGGTGACCTTCCAGGAAGTTCTCGCCAAACAAAGCCGTGAGGGGAGGATATTGGGTCACGGCCCAATCCCCAGAGCGGACAATATCTTGCTGGGAAACGAGGTCGTTACAAATGGTATCAGAGCCTGTACCCAACCAGAATTGTGGCCAACGAGGACGTTGGGCCCCCGAGGGGGGGTGATTGTGATGACCCGGATCTGTAAGTATGGTACGATGGCTGCACGTACCGGAACCCGGATGGCGGTACGTCCGCGCGGGCGAACTGGAAGGTGACGGGTCGTAAAAAGGGGGTCGTCACAATCCCACAGCGCTTGGGGAAGTATATGGAAATGAAACATATGTAAAGAGATCCTCCCAACATAGCAAGACGCGTTTTGGAGCACAATTGGCAACGGATCCCATAAGAACTCCGAAGTTAAAAGTACTTCGGCGAGAGCAATTCCAGGTTGGGTGACCTTCCGGGAAGTTCTCGCCAAACAAAGCCGTGAGGGGAGGATATTGGGTCACGGCCCAATCCCCAGAGCGGACAATATCTTGCTGGGAAACGGGGTCGTTACACGGTGCTTAAGTGTATGACGAATCTAGAAATATAATTTAAATTTATGGAAGACAGGGAGTTAGCCGATCGATCGGATAAGGTGGCGATCGATCGGCGTAGTAACGTCTGTGAAGAGAGGAAAAACAGAGAGTTGGAGTTAAAAGACTAATAAGTCTGCTCAATGAGTTTGGACGATGTGGTTTGGTCGATGTAAAGTTTGGACGATGTAGTCTGGACGATGAGTTTGGACGATGTGGTTTGGTCAATGTAGAGTTCGAACGATGTAGTCTGGACGATAAGTTTGGACGATGTAGTCTGGACGATGTAGAGTTTGGACGATGTAGTCTGGACGAATGAGTTTGACGTTTTGTCAATGTAGACTCTGGACGATGTAGTCTGGACGATGAGTTTGGACGATGTGGTTTGGTCAATGTAGACTCTGGACGATGTAGTCTGGACGATGTAGTCTGGACGATGTAGTCTGGACGATGTAGTTGGACAGTGTGTTTGGACGATGTGGTTTGGTCGATGTAGAGTCTGGACGATGTAGTTTGGTCAATGTAGACTCTGGACGATGTAGTCTGGACGATGAGTTTGGACGATGTAGTTTGGTCAATGTAGACTCTGGACGATGTAGTCTGGACGATGTAGTCTGGACGATGTAGTCTGGACGATGTAGTCTGGACGATGAGTTTGGACGATGTAGTCTGGACGATGTAGTCTGGACGATGAGTTTGGACGATGTAGTCTGGACGATGAGTTTGGACGATGTGGTTTGGTCGATGTAGAGTTTGGACGATGTAGTCTGGACGATGTAGTCTGGACGATGAGTTTGGACGATGTGGTTTGGTCGATGTAGAGTTTGGACGATGTAGTCTGGACGATGAGTTTGGACGATGTGGTTTGGTCGATGTAGAGTTTGGACGATGTAGTCTGGACGATGTAGTCTGGACGATGAGTTTGGACGATGTGGTTTGGTCGATGTAGAGTTTGGACGATGTGGTTTGGTCGATGTAGAGTTTGGACGATGTAGTCTGGACGATGAGTTTGGACGATGTAGTCTGGACGATGTAGTCTGGACGATGTAGTCTGGACGATGAGTTTGGACGATGTAGTCTGGACGATGAGTTTGGACGATGTAGTTTGGTCAATGTAGACTCTGGACGATGTAGTCTGGACGATGTAGTCTGGACGATGAGTTTGGACGATGTGGTTTGGTCGATGTAGAGTCTGGACGATGAGTTTGGACGATGTAGTCTGGACGATGAGTTTGGACGATGTAGTCTGGACGATGAGTTTGGACGATGTAGTCTGGACGATGTAGTCTGGACGATGAGTTTGGACGATGTAGTCTGGACGATGTAGTTTGGCCTTAATGTGAATAAATATTGATTGTATTATTATTTTGTTGTCTAGATTATGGGTCTATAGGATTATGTGCCAAATAATAGGTAGAGAGTATTTAGAATATTATTGTTATCTTTCACCTTGGAGTGAAAGGATCTACTAGGTTAGAAGGTTCCTTTGGACAAGGATAAATTTAAGGGATGTCTAGGCTAGCTCATGGATAAAATGATGACAATCTACTAATGGGACGCCATGGTATATATGTAATCTACACTACAAGAAAATTTATTAAGATATGGTCAGAATGTAAGATAGGTACAAACTAGTGCTCTGAGGGTAACGTAATAAGATATATGGTCAAGGATACTCGATGTAGTAAAGGAGTGGACGAAACTTGTTCCACTGATTTGCTCTTATGCGGAGTTGGTGTCGCTTATCAGTTTACAGGGATATTAGGTACGACGTTATTTTAGGAATGAGATGATTGTGTTAGAATACTTAAGGGAGAATGATTACAAGAGAAACTAAGGGAAAGAATGGTGTTATAACATACTTTATGGTATGGTGAAACGACTTAAAGGGGGTGAAGTAATTATCTCATACTTATCTTTTGCTGAAATTATAAGTACTCCCTATAAAGCTATGTAGCTAATATCGGAGATCTTTATCGGAAAGTGGACAATTAGGGTTAATCCTTACACAATATGATAGACCTTAGGGGATAGGAGACGAAAAACACAATGGCATGCTCAAGTATGAGAGATTAATGATAGAACGTTTACTACTGAGGAGATATCGACAACGGGACTCAGGTTATAAAAATTTTAAAGACATAAGTCATTAAATGTGTACATCATAGTAGTGTATGGTCGACCAGAGATGAGTTGACAATCCTGCATTATAATGTTAATTGGGTCGAAGTGATAATCGTTAGGGAAATGCGTGAGTTATGTTCTGGTACGATAAGGGTGAGAATGCATTAGGCTAAATGCAGGATGATGTAGACCTTTGAATGAGAGGATTATGCATCATGATGGGTAACCTAGTGTGCTGTGATGAATGGTGAACCCTTAAGATTTTGTTACCATTACAGTGATGTAAATTACGGGATGCGAGATTTAGATAGATAGAAACTGGGTCCTAATAGATGAATTTTGATATTTTAGAATATGACGAATCAGATAGAGGTTTAAAACTTAACCATAAAATCATTGAGAGATACTCTAAATCATCAAAGTACAATTATTAAGTTTAAGCGAATAAGGGAATATGGTAGAGACTCAGATATTTTAGATCCATAAGAAGTTGAAGAGATTTAGACGAAAGTTATATTCAAGAATTTAATTTAGGTTAATTATTGAGAGGATTTGAGAAGTGGCTATTACTTTGGAAGTTTAGAAGGCGTGCTTGATCGTTACCGGGTAGTGGATGTAAGATCAAGACGCTGCTTAAGCGTGTTCATGTTGACCATTACCCGTAAGGGAAAACAAGGAGATCAAATCGGAATTAGAAAGTTAATAAATTTCGAAGACATTTAAGGGACCAAAGAATTTTATGTTAGGTGATACTCAAATTTCTAGAACGAGCCGTTTCCCTATGAAATGAGTTCTGTCTTAGTTTGAGAACTATTCGGGGAAAAGCTAAGCACCTTATATTGAAAGTCATGTTTAAAGGATTAACGCCACAGGGTGATATTTAATCAGTACAGGATTTAACAAATTGTTTGTTATTAATAATTTAAAATTTTGTAATAAGAAATGGCTTTAAAAATTAAATTAAGTCAAATTTTATCATATTGTTTAAGTAAAGTATAGAACATGTATTGAATATTTATTTGCTTCACGTAATTCATTTACAAAAATTTTAATTAGTTGAACATGTATATAGAGATAACAAATGAGCAGATTGGTGAGCCAGTCTGCTCGGCCGGTTCGGTACTGTAACGGATTCTGCTCGACTCATTTAACTTTGGTTCATGAGTCAACTCGGTTTGAAATTTTTTTTAGGTGGCTCGTTAGACTTGGCTCGTTTAACTCGTTAGGCTCGGTGAGCCGAATTTTTTTAAGCTCGGCTCAGTCAGCTCGTTTATCACCTTAATTGCAAATGATTATGTGATGACCCGAATGTGAACGTATGTGTACGACTGCGGGGCAAACCTCGGGTTGCGGGGCAAACCTCGGGACCTAAGCCGAGTGTAGGTGAATCTCAGACTCGAGTATAGGCGAATCCCGGGTCGTAAAGAGTGGGTTGTCACAATCCCACATCACTTGGGGAAGTATGTGGAAATGAAACATATGTAAAAGAGACCCTCCCAAGATAGCAAGACGCGTTTTGGAGCACGATTGGCAACGGATCCCATAAGAACTCCGAAGTTAAAAGTGCTTCGGCGAGAGCAATACCAGGTTAGGTGACCTTCCAGGAAGTTCTCGCCAAACAAAGTCGTGAGGGGAGGATATTGGGCTGCGGCCCAATCCCCAGAGCGGACAATATCTTGCTGGGATGAGGGGTCGTTACAAATGGTATCAGAGCCTGTACCCAACCGGAAATGTGGCCAACGAGGACGTTGGGCCCCCGAGGGGGGGTGATTGTGATGACCCGAATGTGAACGTATGTGTACGACTGCGGGGCAAACCTCGGGTTGCGGGGCAAACCTCGGGACCTAAGCCGAGTGTAGGTGAATCTCAGACTCGAATATAGGGGAATCCCGGGTCGTAAAGAGGGGGTTGTCACAATCCCACATCACTTGGGGAAGTATGTGGAAATGAAACATATGTAAAAGAGACCCTCCCAAGATAGCAAGACGCGTTTTGGAGCACGATTGGCAACGAATCCCATAAGAACTCCGAAGTTAAAAGTGCTTCGGCGAGAGCAATTCCAGGTTGGGTGACCTTATAGGAAGTTCTCGCTAAACAAAGTCGTGAGGGGAGGATATTGGGCTGCGGCCCAATCCCCAGAGCGGACAATATCTTGCTGGGATGAGGGGTCGTTACAGATTAATAATTAAATAAGTGTCAACTTAGTTAGTATGTGTATAATTTGTAATGATAAAACTGTCAAATATTTGTAATGATATTTATGTGATATTCTTTATTAGATCATCTCAAATAATTTTTTTCCCTAAATACATGTCATTTTATATATTAATAAAATAATTTTGTTAACTAAATAATTAATTTTGATATTATAATGATAAATAATTATTATAATTTTCATAATTAAATATTTTTAAAAATACACATTACATTTATATAAATTGAAAATATTTACGTATGTTTTGTTTGTTAAGCTCGGCTCATTTAGCTGGCCCCACTCGTTTAACATTGGCTCGCAATCCAACTCTGGTTAAAATATTTTTTTCGTCTGATTCGCTAGGCTCGACTCATTTAACTTGATAAGCTCGGTGAACTAGATATTTTTACGCATAGTCGGCTCATTTGTCATCTCTACTATGTATATTAAACAATAGATAAAAAATCATTCCAACCATTTCTATCATATTAAATAAATTTGTATTTTACTTGAATCTACAAAATACAAATTAAAAAAAAAAATTAAAAAGTACAAAAGGCACCCTTTACAAGAATAACTTAAACGTTTTCTTCCAAAGTGGTCATAGACCTTCTTTATATTGATAAATTTTTATTAAATAAATAATTAAATAGTAAGTGATACAGTTCTTAGTTCACAGAGTTAAAGTTGCAAAACCACGCATCACCTTAATACTAGTTGACAAAATGTTGGCGCCTATGAAAACTTAGAAAGTCAAATCCTTAACTTTTTTCCGTACTTTTAGTATAATATTATCTATTCTTTATCAGAGTTTGTACAAATTTATTCTTAAAATTTATCTAAAATGTATTGTTCTAAAAAGAAAAGAGAACTCTATTTATAAATCATATATTTTTTATTTTTTTAAAACGATATGAGATTGTACAGGCTCAATAATATGAATTACATCTTCACACTTAGTCGTTTTAGTCTTTACTTGTCCGACTGTCAAATGTTATAATACATGTAGTTTTATATCATATGAAAGTTTATTATAATTTTGATTGGTATCCATAAATGCTAATTTTATTTATAGCTAACTACAACGAGCAGAAGAGTTAGACTTGCAAAAATAGCCATTAAATTAGACTTGAAAGAAAAGGAAATTCATTGGAAAATGCATGCATTTAACATACGTGGTCAGATCGCACAGTGAGTGCTGCCTAAGCTGGCGGCAGGAGGAAATGTAGGGGGGAGAGCTATAGAGACCGCAGAACTGGTAATCCAGAGATTAGATTGAGGAGAGAGAGAGAGAGAGGCTGATAAAGAGCAGTAAATGATGCGTACAGGACAGACAGAGAGATTAAAGTGAAGAACTTAGAAAAGTGAGAAGGCTGCCCTTTTTTCTTGTTTTACAGTTGACGTTTGTCTCGTGATTCATTTCAGTCGAGCTTTTTACATTTTCTCGAATTAGGGTTGATAAAAAATCAATGTTCAGATTTAGGGTAATGAGAAAATAGTATTTCCGAAATGTTTTCATCCAAGAAGTTAGAGAGGAGTTACAGAAATTAGCATTAAAGGAAGATTAGGGTTTATGGGTTTCTAGAAATAGAGTTTGCCAACTCGTAGAAAACTAGTTTTAGTAAAAAAAAAAAAAAAAAAAATTAAGAATAACAGTAAGAGAAAGTGACAGACCGGCGAAGATGATCGGAGAAGAGGAGATAGAATGGGCTTCTCTCTCTCTCTCTCATCATCACTTTCTCCACCCTAGCAATCACTGTCTCTCGCAACTTTCTCAGCCTCTCTTTGACCAGCTTTTTTCTTCTTCACACCACCTTTCCAATTTTCTATTCATTTCTTCCCCGTTCCGATCTTTTTTGTTAATATTCATTTCAAATAATGTTAATTATAATATTATTTTCTTTTTTTTTTCCTATTTGTTTTAATTGTAGTAGCATGACCAAGAAACTAGGGCGATTATATAATGCAATGTGTGCAATCCATGTTCATCCCGATAGGAAGGAAGGAGGGGTTATCTGAAGCAAGACCATAAAAAAAAAACACAAGTTTTGTTTTTATTTTAGTAGGATTTTAAGGTTTTAGACATAGAAATGTTCCATTTAATTAAAGAGTAACATGAATAGCACTTTATTATTTACAATATCACACGCTCTGACAATCCAACAACATAAAACACTAATTATGTAGCCGGACAATGTTATATTTTTATGTGATGTTCATGTTTCCTTAGTTCATTAGTACGAATATTATATTATTTTAATAATTAATAATTTATCTTAATTATTTTACAAATATAAGATTGGAAAAAATATTATCTAAATGCATGGGTTCTAGGTCATAAGAGGACAAGACCAAGAAAAATGAAAACAACTACCAAATCTATCACCACCCGGAGGCCGGTCAAACATAAACACCAAGTAGAACGACTTGATCATCCCAAAGCTCAGTTTGCACCGAAAGACTTGATTCAAAATTTGAAGTTATATAACCCACAAGGAATGAGCCGAGATCCACAGTGATGATAGAATTATAAAGATAGTGCAATACAGCGCGAAAATAAATATTGTGCAGGAAAGAAACAACAAAATCTATAAATTTCATTAAACAACCAAATATTCTACCAAAAAAAAAAATAATTTAAATAAATGTGCAACTAATACTGAATTTGTTATCTAATATTTTGTCAAGGAATCTTATGTTCAAATAAAAGTTTATACAGTATCCAACTCTCTCATGATCAATGAAACAATTGCGAGGAACCCTTTGAAATTATACGTACAGCGTCTACGAACCTGTTAGCCAAAATGAGTGAATTTGTTTTGAGAGCTGTTGCTGAATATCTATTCGAAGTGGATTGGCTCCTCTTTTTAATCTACCCATAAAATATTGTTGCCGATCTTAATGGGATTGTGCTTCGAGAAGAATGTTGGTTGCCATATTGACGTCATTTCGAGCATGCACAAGGGCTTGCCTGGCTGAGTCCCTCTCAAATCCCATGGATACCAGTGTAGAAATGGTGTCCTCTGATGGCTCAGCTGCGGCAGCCAGGGGCCGAGGGTAGTTCCTCTGAAAACAAAAGAGAATAGTTATGAGACACGCAGAGTGGCAATAATGAGATCCCAAATGAAAAGCACATAAATTTATACATACAGGTAATCAAATATATGTTCCTGAATGAATCTATAAGACTTTAAGTTCCCAACAGCTTAAGTTTTTTTTAAGATAAAAGATGCATATCATCAAAAAGAGACTAGAAAAAAGGCATGAGTTACAGCTAGGCAACCCGCTTCAGGTTCACTCCCCCCCACACATCACCAACGTCTCTGACCCAATTCATCATCACCAAATAGAAACCTCGCCACTCTCAAATTCAAGACCACAACTCTAAAAGAATCACTATTGAACAATTAGGAGAAGTACAAAATAAAATGTGTTGTAATGAACATGACCCAAAAAAATGAAAGTAGAAACACCCAATCAGGTAGCTATTCATGCTACATTTATATCTGAAAAAGTTTCTGTCCCTTAATCATTGGTTAAAGAATCAAGACTGAGAATGCATAAGGAATAAACAAAACAATTGAAAGTTGCAGAATAGAGATAATTGCACTACTGAGCGTAGATTATTAGATAAATCCTACAACAACTCATCACAACATGAGGTTTTTCTGTTGTTCCAGCAAGACAGTTTGCAAAATGAATCAACATCAAATTCGACAAGGACAAACATATCAACACAAAAGATCTGTTGTTTGTTTTGAAGTCATAATATCATAACATCAGGAAGTAGAATGTATAAATAAATTGAATGAAGACATCAAAAAGATATTGAAGATCACAATAGTAACATTGTAACGGGTAGAAATGTGCAATTTTCTTTATGAATGAATCTAACAAGTGAACAACATGAAAAGACAAGTACTTGCCTCTGCTTGGTGTGCAGTGAAAGGTGGTACATTTCGCATTACATTTCTCGATGATGCTGAAGGACTCCCAACGGAAAGCCAAGAAAATCGTGAAAAGAAGGCAACAACAACCTCTGGTATCTGGAATCAGAGATGCATCCACATTCATGGATTGCCGAAGTTAACTAAGAGAATTTTTTTAGCAATTATAATATAAACAACATTTACCATAAAACAAATTGATCAATTGAATAAAAAAAAAAAGAAGAAATTATACACATGAGGGCAGAAGCAAAAACTCTGCAAACCTCACCATCTTGAACAAATGTCAAAAATATTATTCATAAAAATCCATATTTAAAAAAAAAAAGTATGCCTAGTTGATAATTTTACTAAAATCCCGGTCCATGTCTACAGCACAAAGACATAAGCTGAGCAACTTAGGTTTTGAAATATTAAAAAATAAGAATTATTGGAAAACATATAAACAGGTTAAATAAAATTAAATTACAGTTATGTAAAGATATACATATAAACAAGTTAATAAAATTTAATTTGACTCTAATCCCGATCCAATGTCTACTGTGCAAAGACATATGGGTAACTTAGCTTAGAAATATTAAAAAAATGATATAAACAGATCAAACAAATTAATTATAGTCATAGTAAGATATACATAGAAGTTAAATTCTAACCTTCGCCTTTCGGATGCGCAAGAAATTTAACCGATACAAGGAACCAGCAAGAATGCCACATAAACCTGGTAAGATGGATCTCCTCCAAGATGACAAGAGAAGCTGCCGATGACACTTTATTTAGAATGTAATGAACAATTCACTGAGTCACATAAACATTGCTACAAAAATTAACCTTTACCTGGACGCCAGCCAAATATATGAAAAACTTGTCAGAGAATCGCAAACCAAATACACGAAATTGTGTGGAAACAGGAATATCAAAGAAGAAGGGTATATAGGAAGCAAATATAAGACCATAAGGCCCAGATGTGACTAGATTCCCGGAAGGATCTGCAAAAAATGGGTAAAATGATTTTCCAAAAAATATATTATCATTAGAACAATGATATATCCTGATGATTACAAATAAAGGGAAAAAAAAAAGATTTCAATCATAAACATGTAGTTTAAAAATACAACTATAAGCATAATCCTACTTTTCAAGTATTGATTTGAACTTGAAACCCGAAGCTAAGGCATGAAAAATATCACCAAAAGCTTCAATGAGCACATCCACATAAGCAAGTCTGTCAACTGACCACCCAAACCATGAAGCCAATAATCAACAGCATTTCATCAAGAATGCAAATAATGCAATCTGTCCCAAATATATGATCAAGAAACTCCAATGAGATTTTTTTTTTCTATTACCAACTTATCAAGAAACTTCCCCATTAGTGCTACTCGGTATACTTAAAAGTAAATCGCTAACCCACCGACCCTGTGAAAATTCATATACTCATCTTTGTCACTGATGCAACAGAGTACCGACAGAAAACCACAACTTACAAGATCTGAAGGTATCTATTTTAATACAAAATTACTTAGGACCATGCAATGAAGTAATATCACACTGAAAATAAAAATATTATTATTGTAGTCTAGTACCGATCTGCATTGCAGTCCAAAGGACATGATAACTATTTCTTACGTAATCAACATATGCTGCTTTGTGATAAGAATCCTGAGGGGTATTGCAGTGAAATGGAAATATCGCTTTAGCATACTGGTAGGTATCCTGTAATCTCCAAATTAACCAGAACACTCACACACAACCCAACACAAATGTGGAGGAATTCTGGAGCCTCCATTCTCTCCCTTGCAGAGGAATTGTAGAGCCTCTGCACTCTCTCACTATTTCCCACTATTCTTCTCTCCCCGTGTCACTCACCTCCCCCTATTTATATAACTCACACAATAACAAACTCATAACAACCCTAACTACTTAATAATATTTCCTAATGTACCATTTACTAATATATTCCTAACAATACCTGCCGCCTAAAATTTCACCTTGTCCTCAAGGTGGGATTAAAAATCTTAAATCCACAGCGGCAAGCGTATGCAGTGAGGGTCGAATTCGGGCTGGGCTCGCTGGAAGATTTTGGCCCCCAGACTGAATTGGTGACTGGGTTGTTAAAAGCCAGTTTGTGTGGGCAGGCCCCACTCTTCCCTGGACCTGGTCCAGTTGGTTGAAGAATGACTCATTTCTTTTCATCCCTCTACGCAGCTTCTTTCTCCTCTACGTGGGTCACGGCTTCGCGACGCAAGAGAGAGAGGAAGATCCCGAGAGCTTTACCGAAATCGACCGACCACCGCCCTGTCTCTCTCCTCGAGAGCAAGTCGATGTATGCCTTATGCCGGAACGAGGTCGCCGAATGAAAGTGGTTAGCAAACGCTGATTTCATGGGTCGTGCTACACACGCAGCTGAAGCCAATGCCAGGGACCGCGCTAGGCTCGCAGGGAGGGCTCGGACCTGGGCTGGCTGAGTGATCGCTGGGGTCGCTGGGCTAGGTCGTCGAATGTCCGATCGCTCTGGCTCCCCTTGATAGCTCGACAGTCCCACAGGTTCGTCTCTTCTCTGTTCGTCATCGAGCTTCAGACTTCTGGTACTCCTCTGCTTCGGTGGTGCTGCATTCAAGGTTTCTGCTAGTAAGTCTAGCTTCACCATGATCATCGTCATCATTCGCTTCATCTCTGGCAGCAGAGCGAGATTTTCCTTGATGGAACCCAGCTTTGCCGTAAGTCATCGTCCATGGTTTGCTTGCTCACTCCTCCGGGTATCTATTTCTTTCCTGTCATTCTGTAGGATCACTGCTCTGATACCAATGGTAGGTATCCTGTAATCTCCAAATTAACCAGAACACTCACACACAACCCAACACAAATGTGGAGGAATTCTAGAGCCTCCACTTTCTCCCTTGCAGAGGAATTGTAGAGCCTCTGCACTCTCCCACTATTTCTCACTATTCTCCTCTTCCCGTATCATTCACCTCTCCCCACCTATATAACCCACACAATAACAAACTCATAACAACCCTAACTACTTTTATCCTAACATACCTGCCGCCTAAAATTTCACCTTGTCCTCAAGGTGGATTAAAAATCTTAAATCCACAGCGGCGAGCCTATGCAGTGAGGGTCGAATTCGGGCTGGGCTCGCTGGAAGATTTTGGCCCCCAGACTGAATTGGTGACTGGGTTGTTAAAAGCCAGTTTGTGTGGGCTGGCCCCACTCTTCCCTGGACCTGGTCCAGTTGGTTGAAGAATAGCTCATTTCTTTTCATCCCTCTACGCAGCTTCTTTCTCCTCTACGTGGGTCACGGCTTCGCGACGCAAGAGAGAGAGGAAGATCCCGAGAGCTTTACCGAAATTGACCGACCACCGCCCTGTCTCTCTCCTCGAGAGCAAGTCGATGTATGCCTTATGCCGGAACGAGGTCGCCGAATGAAAGTGGTTAGCAAACGCTGATTTCATGGGTCGTGCTACACACGCAGCTGAAGCCAATGCCAGGGACCGCGCTAGGCTCGCAGGGAGGGCTCGGACCTGGGCTGGCTGAGTGATCGCTGGGGTCGCTGGGCTAGGTCGTCGAATGTCCGATCGCTCTGGCTCCCCTTGATAGCTCGACAGTCCCACAGGTTCGTCTCTTCTCTGTTCGTCGTCGAGCTTCAGACTTCTGGTACTCCTCTGCTTCGGTGGTGCTGCATTCAAGGTTTCTGCTAGTAAGTCTAGCTTCACCATGATCATCGTCATCATTCGCTTCATCTCTGGCAGCAGAGCGAGATTTTCCTTGATGGAACCCAGCTTTTGCCGTAAGTCATCGTCCATGGTTTGCTTGCTCACTCCTCCGGGTATCTATTTCTTTCCTGTCATTCTGTAGGATCACTGCTCTGATACCAATGGTAGGTATCCTGTAATCTCCAAATTAACCAGAACACTCACACACAACCCAACACAAATGTGGAGGAATTCTAGAGCCTCCACTTTTTCCCTTGCAGAGGAATTGTAGAGCCTCTGCACTCTCCCACTATTTCTCACTATTCTCCTCTTCCCGTATCATTCACCTCTCCCCACCTATATAACCCACACAATAACAAACTCGTAACCCTAACCACTTAATAATATTTTCTAATGTACCCTTTACTAATATATTCCTAACAAACCTTCTTATAATTTGAGATATGGCCATTTAGTAGGAATAGACTGGATATCATTAGGTTGGTGCTCCACTACTTAAAGGTTCTTAGATGGAAAATGCTGGTGGTTATAGAAAAAAAATTACGAAATGGATTTTCATGTTCTTCATGTGAGAGGAGTAATAAAATAACTCCTCCCTAATTTTCTCTCTCTATTCTAAAAAAAACAGAGGAAAATAGAGAACTCATATTTGCATCTAAAATTCAAGAAAACTCATTGCCTCTAACTCGATACACCAAAAGGCAATAATATATTCAAACCAGATATCTAGAGGTGTGGAAAGAGCAGCTGTGAAACGCGGAAAAAAACATCAAAAAACAACAATTGTTCGTGAAGGTTTCCACAGAAAGACCACTTAGTTCTGGCAAACGGATCACAATTACAGATACCTGGTAGCAAACCGATGGAATGAACGAAATACGAACAACTAAAACAATATGGTTGTAGATCTTAGGTTGTAACTTGATCATGAGTGTATTTGTTGATGTTGCACCTACGAAATATAGAAAGTGCCAAACATTGGGAACTACCCAGGGAGGAGTTAGGAACAGGAATAAGGAGAAGCGAGAACGACTTAAATAGAGGAATCTATTGTATTTCGTCCTTTGTTCTCCATAGCAACCAGAGATCAAAATCACCAAATTAGATGAATTATTAAGGGAAAGACGAAGCTCCCAGTGTGACATACATTTAACTGACTCACTGACACAACCATAATCAATAACCTCACTTAAAAAAAAATTGCTTTAAATCTTACAATTATAACTTTTACACTCTCCATGAAGACACACAGACCAGATGCAGGTTGTACCCGCACATCTAGAATAAACTTCTTTCTTAGCCCATATAAATATCCCAATAGAAAGGAGTCGAAAATTCAGGTCAATGGATTATAATTCATGCTCTTTATTTATTAAAAAATGACTTGTCTTCAATGTGGGATAAAAATACCTTTCAGAAGAGCTAGAGAAAGGACCTCGAAGAATAATGAGACTATTGAAGAGAACAAAATAAACACCTGCATATTAAGGAATGATTAGAAAAAAAGGACACCAAATTGAAGCCCAATAAAATTTAATCCACAATAAAAGAAGCTGAGAACGATTGATCCAAACAAGAAGATCTCTGGGACAACATGTTTTGAAAAAAATAAAAGACAACGAAAGTAGCATTTTGTACGATAAACAGACTCGTCACAGTTTATCGAGCATCCCCAACTATCAACCAAAACGAAATTTGTCATAAATCATAGAAAGCATCAAGCTCTACCATGTATTTTTGTAAAAGAATATTCTAAAAGCACAGTGTAAGTGTTCCATGGGATCTGTGGAGTTGCACCGCGCCCAAAGTCAAATCAGAACAGTATACATTTATGTAAACCTTAAGCAGTTTATTTGTAAGATGATTACTCACAGAGAACTTATTTGAACCCATTTGCCTCTCAAAAACTCTGAAGTAGTATAGCAGATACAGTCCAAACATCAGTTCAGGCGTGGATGAAAAGGAAAAAAGTGACATAATCAATTTCCAAACACGCAATTTCCCAAAGACATCCTGCCGAAAAGAAGTGAAGAAATTAGCTATAGCTTCACACCACAAAAATGACCAAAAAAACGTGAACATAGAAAAGGCGAGGCAAAAAAAAAAAAAAACTGATTCCCGGAACCTGATAGGACAAGTCAAGCTTACTAGAACGTCCTTGTATCCCGAGGAATACTGTAAAGATCGCGGAGACGGCTATGAAAGCCCGAGTAACCGGCGCGTTGCCTGAGAAGAAACACGCAAACATTCCGATCAAAATTAGGATCGTGGAGAAGACAAATTGACAAGTAGAGAAACAGAAGTATTTTCAGTACGGACCGAAACCAGATGGACCACCGTTCATCTTCTGAGAGAAGAGGAAAAAGAAGATCTTCGATCGAACTCTGATTCTTCGTTGACGGAGGAATGTTTTTCTCTTTGTCCTTCGCAAAAAGGCCACACGTTTATTAAAACGAATTAAACAAATATCCCGGTCCAAAGAGAACCGTCCGGACCGACCGGACATAAACAGAAGTACCGTGGAGTTTGCAAGTGGTATGGGACCCAAAGCGAACCAAACTATTTTAGTTTGAAAACCAAACCACTAGATTAGCCATAGATGCAATCCAACCCATTTTAGTGGATGCACGTGCTATTCGTTTACGTCCATTAACCTGTAAGGGGTTTAATGCAGACTTCGACCGAGATCAAATATTTTTTCATGTACCTTTTTCGTATTTTTGTCTATTATTTTCAAGATTTATAATTCTTCCATTTTACTAGACATAATTTCTATGAATTAGATTCGATTCACAAGAACACTTAAGTAACTAAGAAATTATTCGGTAGAAATATGGGTCTCCCATTTTTATCACGCTCTCGTTTTGTATATTGATCGTGAAATTTTTTTAATGTATTTTCAGAATATGAGTGTGTGACTTATTTTATTTTGTTGGATATTGAATCTAGTTTAGTATTTAGAGCACACAATATATAAAATCAATTCAAAAATATTCTAACTATGATTCATACGTGTAGATCTCGTGGTCGAACTCCAAAAAAAGAGTTAGAAGTGATAAATCAACAATTTTTTCAACGTCCGTTTTTTATTATTATTATTATTATTATTAAAGAATAAACATCTTTTTTCATTTCTTATTATAATTATAAAAAATCATTCAATAATGTACGATCCTTTTAAGTTGAGCTAGCTCGAATACATGACCTAAACCCCGAGCTTGAAATCTGAAACCATTTGGTGCGTTTAAATCTGGCTCAAATAGGCGGTTAAGGCAACACCGTTGGATAATATGGTTAGTGTGGAACTTATGACGGAGGAAAAAAATCAACAAGTCACAAAATTAAAAAGATCTTGCATCAGTTAATTATTTTCAAAGTTATTAATCTGGAAAAAAAAATGAGTCTAGATTGATCTATGAAAGATTACGATTAGTTATGCGGTGTCACACAGGGTGTTGGGTGTGACACCGATAATGAATGCAATGATTGACAATATAAAAATGCGGAAATAAATGACATAGGAGGTTGGTAACGCAGTTCGGCAACCAGCCTACGTCTGCGGGGCCACGCTTAGATATAAAAATATTTCTTTGAGTTCACAAAGTTACAAGACAATCGGACTTATACAAATAAAGACTCCCTCTTATCTTTGTCGCCGCCTCTAGTTAACTTCCCCAAAGAAACTGTTTTTGCGAGATCCCCTCGACTTTAGAAGGACCTCTCCCGAGATCTAGATAACAACAAGATCCCCTCGTTGTTGATTCCTTCCGGAACCCGTGTTATGCCAAAATCCCCTCGCCCACGATCAAGAACAACAACCTCACCTTGTCTAAGAAACATAACTCCTCCCGAGTTCGGATGCAGCTTCCTCCCGAGACTGAGTTTCAATGAAGAACAAAGAATATTGCCTCCTGGGACATCTGCTAGAACACTAGATCGAAGTCTTCAGATGCAATAATCAACACATTCAATAAAACGATGAAATCCACAGATTAGGTCGAGTGTGTAAAACAATCACAAACCCATACGCAGAAACGTAGGGAGTGAAAGAAAAGCGACGGCTCAGAAAAACAAATAAACCATTTCACGCGAAAATCAAAATTCCGTCGTCAATCAGCTTTCACAGGAAACGAAAGCTTTAAATAACCTTGGTAACTTCCATATCATCGATTCAGAACAGTTACCAAATTGGATATGACGCCGCAAGAATTAAGGAAAACAAATCTTAACAAATTCGGTTGTGTGACACACCGTGTGACACTTTAGGAAAGTATCTTCAACAAATCAGATATTCGCCCAAAAAATTAAGAAATCATCTCATTAATCATGGGAACTCGAAGCCCAGCAGATCTGGCTGAATTTCCATCAAAACGACTTACCAAATAAAAGTTTTCCAAAAAGCAAGTGCCTATAGCTTTTTCAATAACTTTCTTAATA